>JARHVA010000166.1:4240000-4247500 GCA_037957365.1 Torreya grandis | reverse complement strand
ATTTCAAAGAAGACAAGTATACTATTGAGCTGGTATATAGACCAAGTGTTCTTGAGAATGCTAATCATTGGCAAGTATTCAATGATGATCATCAAATCATTGCCTTCTTGGAATGAAAAGACAATTTTGAACAACTATGTTTTGAAGGCAGTGAATCTCAAAAGGATGAATCAGCCTCTGAATCCAGTTCAGATATAAATGAAGAATTCTTACAACTGAAAGAAAATAAAATTCCCAAAGGCCTTGTTTCTCTTGAGAAACTATTTGACAAGCATGATAGATTCATCAAACAACAACAAATAGATTCAAGTTTCTCTCAGGGATTCGATCAAGTAAATCTGACTACTAAAAAAAATCCCAAGATGGTTAACATTGGTAAGTGTTGCACCCTTGAACAAAGATTCAAGTTCACCACTTTATTCTGTCAATACATGGATGTCTTAGCATATTCTTATGAAGACTTGAAATCTCTCAGACCTGATGAAATCTGCCATGACATTCCTCTTAAGGCTGACTCAATGCCCTATAAGCAAAGATCCAGGTAGTACAATTTAAAAATATCAGGTACTATTCTGTCTGAGATATAAAAAATGTTAAATGCTAGAATCATCTTCTCAATCCATCATTCCACATGGATTGCAAACATAGTGCCTGTAAAGAAGAAGAGTGGTAAAATTCACATTTGTGTAGATTTTAGGAATCTGAATCATTCATCTTTGAAAGATAATTACCTTTTTCCAATCATGGATCAAGTTCTTCAAATAATGACAGGGTTAGAAATGTTATCAATGCTAGATGGCTTGTTCGGATATAATCAAGTTGAGGTTGGTGAAGCAGACCAACACAAGACTACATTCAACACACCTTGGAGTACATTTGCATATAGAAGAATGCCTTTTGGCTTGATAAATTTTGGTGCCACCTTTTAGAGAGTAATGGACCTCGATTTCAAAGATGAGATAGGTAAATTCATAGTGGTATAACTTGATGACTTAACCATCTTTTTGAAGCATTGTTCTAATCATGTATGCCACTTACAATAAGTGCTGGAGCGTTGCCGCCATAATGGTATTTTCTTGAACCCCAAGAAGTCTATTTTTGGAGTAACAGAGGGGAAACTCCTTAGACACATTGTGTCTAAAGAAGGCATAAAGATTGACTCAGATAGAGTCAAGTTTATTTAAGAGATTAATTTATCTACAAGTAAGAATGTTGTTCACTCTTTCTTCAAAAAGGTGAATTTATTACATAGGTTCATCCTTAAATTTGCTGAGAAGACTAGATACATTGTGAACATGATGAAAGAAAAGACCACCTTCAGCTGGACTAAAGAAGGGAATTCAGCATTTAGAGATATCAAGAATGCCATTGCCCATGCTCCTACCTTGGTTTGTCCAGATTATAACAAAGATGTCATCATATACAGCTATGCTTTTCAATACACACTTTCAACAATTATTATTCAATAAGACAAGGAAGGTATGGAATCTCTTATTTTTTTCATGAGTTGCCCTCTCAAAACCCATGAGATGAAGTATTCAAACATAGAGAAGCACAGTGGTGAAAGTAGTCAAACATTTTTGATTCTATATTCTAAATTCACACACTAATGCCTTAGTTCCTGACACTACAGTCAAGTCCATATTGACTCAGTAGGAGTTTGGCACAAAAAGAGGCAATTAAATTACAAAGATTCAAGAGTTTGATCTAGACATCAAGCCAATAAAGCTGGTCAGGAGAAAAGGCTTATGCCAATTAATTGCTTAGAAAAGGCTTATGCCAATTAATTGCTGACAATAAGCCAAAAGATACACAGCATGAAGAAGCTAAAATGAAAGATACACCAATAGTCATTTTTTTCTCCACTACCAATGAGTGGTATTCAGATATTGCTCATTTCCTTACTTATGGTGAATGTCTTTCTCATTTGTCTTATAAAGAAAGGAGAACTATCAAGTTGAAAGCTTCCAATTTTGTCCTCTGGGACAATGACTTGTACAAGAGAAGCATAGATGGAGTATTCCTTCGTTGTGTAGACAAATAGAAACAAAGCCAACTTTTGAAATCCTTCCACAATCTAGCATGTGAAGGATATTTTTCTGGTCCTGTAACTATTCACAAGATTCTACGAGCTAGGTATTACTGGCCAACTCTTTTCCAAGATGCATATAAGTGGGTGAGAAAATGTGAACTCTGCCAACAATTTGTTGGAAAACCCAAGTTAGCTACCCTACCTCTCAGGCCAGTGATCATAGAAGAACCTTTCCAGAAATGGGGGATTGATTTTATTGGGACTATAAACCCATCTTCAAGTGTTGTACATGATTATGTCATTACAACAACTAACTATTTCACCAAGTGGGTAGAAGCAAGCCCATCTAAACATGCTACTTCAGAAGTTGTATGCAATTTCCTCAAGGAGAATATCATTTCCAGGTTTGGAGTTCCAAACAAAATTGTTACTAACAATGCATCTTGTTTCACCTCCCAGTAAATTACACAATTTTGTTTCCATTATGGAATTACACACTCTCACTCTTCTGATTATTTTCCACAAGGGAATGGACAAGATGAATCTAGCAATAAGAACCTGGTAACTATCATCAAGAAGCTAATAGATAACAATTAAAGGACATGGCATAAAGCATTGGTTGATGCTCTATGGGCAGACAGAATCACACCAAAGAGGGAAATTGGTATGTCTCCTTTTCAACTTCTTTATGGTATCAATGCTGAAATACCAATCACCTTAGAATTGCCAGCCTTGAAATTGGCAAAGGCAATTGAAGATCAGACATATGAAAGCTCTCTTGATAAAAGAATCATGTGCCTGACTGAGCTGGATGAACAGAGAACCATGGTGGTGTCCTAAATTGCTGCTAATCAAAGTCTGGTAAAGAAACTCTTTGACCAGAAGGCCAAAAATTGTGATTTCCAAATTGAGGATCAAGTCTTGTTGTGGGACAAAAGGAGAGAACCAAAAGGGATGCATGGAAAATTTGACTCCTTTTGGAGAGGCCCATTTATAATTCATCAACATAATGGTGAAAATAGCTTTCTATTGAAATATCAAGATGGCACACTCTTTTTTCTGCCTCACAATGAGCAGCATCTGAAACACTTCAACTCTTGAAGTATCAAATCATTGCATATATATATATATATATATATATATATATATATATATATATATATGTATATGTATATGTATAGATTTTAATTCTGTTTTGTTTTGTTTGTTTCTATTTTTTATGCCTTTCATTTTTTGGGTAACATGACTCCGTAGCCCAATGGTACACATGAAGACACTGGAGATTATGGATTCTACTCCCTTCAATTCTTTTTACAATTGATATAAGTTTCCTGACTGGAGCCATTTGTTGTCCCCCAAAAATATCACTTATTTTTGGGACAACATTTGAACTATTTTGGTCCTACAGACCAAAATTATCTCTTCCCTTTTTGAAATTTGTCCTAGGCATTCAAATTCGTTATTTTTCAAGCTTCTCAAAAATCTATAGACTCTTCAAGCTTGAATCTATGGACTCTGCAGGCTTGAATCTATGGACTCTACAGGCTTGAATCTATGGACTCTACAAAAAAAGAAATCTATGGACACTGCAGGCCAAGTTCAATGGGGTTCATAGGTTGATTCCTATGGACTCTGAAGGAAAGGAGCAAGCTCTTAACACTAAGGTGATTTCAAAGTTGGTTCAACGACTAGGTTCAACTAAAATATTTCAACATCAAGGTTCAACATTAGCAGCAAGAGTTCAACCACTTCCAGGTTCAAAGGTTTTTACAGTTAAGTTCAAAGGCTTTTACAAGTAGGTTCAATCAAAAGAACAAGTTTCTGAGGCTTGAACCATTGAACCGTTGAACCATTGAACCACTCGAGTTCAAGGTTCAACAGGTTCAATGCATTTGGTTCAATGAGGATCAAAAGGACTTAGCCAAATCAAAGGGAATGAACCATTGAATTGTTGAACCAAAGTTGGTCCAATGCTTCAGTTCACTCAGTCGGTTCATCAAATAGTTTAACAGCTTTTGGTTCAATCGAAGGGTTCATCAGCTTGGTTCAAAGCTTGGTTCAATGGTTGGTTCAAAGGAGTGGTTCAATGCAAAAGTTTAAGAGATCCTCCCGAAGGACAAGTACCTTTGGAAAGGGCACTTGGTCGATAAAAGCACCCTTCAGAAGGGTCATTTCCAAGGAAGCCACAAAGGTAAGTTCTTTCAAAATTTTGTTTAAGTCAGTCAAAAGACAAAGGCATAATTCCTTCAGACTTTTTGTTTGAAGGAATTCCTTCGAATGAAAAGTCTAAAGAAATTTAGAGAAGCTACGGGAGGAAAGCCTGAAAGAATTTTTGAAGGCTAAATACAAAGCAACCACAACAATTCTTGTGGACTTTTTGTCCACGGGAAAATGTTCACAGAAAAAATTCCACGGGAAAATGTCCGAAGGACTCCGAAGACAAAAGGCCACCGAAGGACCCCGAAGGGTAGGTGCCCTTGCGAGGGACTCTCAGCTACCAAATTAAAGGACACTTCCCCAAATTTGAAGGGTCACCTTCCCTTTGAGAGGATGCAAAACAAGAAATCTGAAGGAAGTAAGTAGCAGAAAAGGCTGAATCAAGAGAAAGATGAAGAAAGTCCAAGGGGTGATGCACTAGAAGACATCAAAGTCAAGAATGATGAACTAACCATTGGAAATTCAAACGTAGTGACAGGTACATGAACGTCAATTTCAAGATTTGTAAAATAGCCATTGATTTTGAAAAGCATTAAAGAAGAGCCAAAGAACTTAGCAATTCGCCAGAAGAAAGAAGCCCGAAGGCCATCCGAAGACCACCCGAAGGGAAGATACCCTTGTGGGGGGCTCTTCCCGACCCAAAGTAGACTATTTTTCAAGGCCCTGAGAGCAGGTCCCCTCCAAGAAAACTCAGACAACAAAGCTGAAGGAATTGTCGAGGAAAGTGACGTGCCCATAGACGTCAAAGTTGTGACAATGAAATAGCTGTTGATCCTTGTAGATTTAAATCTATGGATCTGAATGCATTCAAAAGCTTTAAGGCCAAGATCAGCAGGAAGCAACTAAGGAACAGAGCATCAAATTGAATCAAGGAACCGATTCAATTAACCAAAAAATGAGGAAAGATGAGGAAGGATAAGAAACATTTGCGCATCAAATATATTTCTAGAAGTAGACCGCCAGGTGGATATTGAAAGATGCAAACTTTTAATAGCGTGACCCATTTCTCTACATTGTGAAAAGCAAATGGGTCAATGCCCTTAAATTCTAGCCTGTCTTCTTAAAAAAATTCAATGTAATATGATGTGTTACTATTTCCAAGTCCTTCTTGAAGAGGCTATATAAGGGACTCTCTTGTTAGTCTAAAAAAATATCTCTCTAATAATAAAAAATGAAACTCTGCCCAAATTGAAAGGCATTACTGAGACTTTGAGCTCAGATTGTTGATCATATTTTGTTATTGAAATAAGAAAGCAAGTGACTTTTAAGACTTTGTGCTGTGATATCTTTATTGTTGGGAAAACTTTTCTTATGTCTTTTTCCTTAATATATTTTAAATTCCTTTAATTCAACAAGCAAAATTGGTGAAAGTAGTCAGGAAGGTGTCTTGAAGTCAACCGTGGAGAGACTTTGTGCCCCCATAATTGTCTTTAGTGTGTTTTTTTTTTGTTTCCGTGTAAAGGACCTTGGGACGACTTTGTTCCCTCATTGTCTTTCGTATCTCACTCTTGGGCAATTCAGGTGGAGACTTTGTGCTAGATCTCAATTTGCTAGTTACTACATCCTTGGTTGCATTTTGCAATTACTACCAGGAGTATTCTCTGGGTTTGCTAAATAATACTTCTGAAAGAAGAGGAGTGATTTTTGTCATTTCCCTTGAGATTTTCCCTTTAATTTGCATGCATCATCTCTGAATAAAGATATATGGATGGTTTGTTCTACCCTTGAGTATATATATATATATATATATATGTATATATATGTGTGTGTATACATATATATATATATATATATATATATATATATATATATATATATATATATATATATATATATATATATATATATATATATATAGGGAACCTCCCCTTAGTGAGAGGAGAGATTAGTCCCCTTTTGATGTGGTGAAGCTACACATTTGGATGACCAATCTTCCTGCTTTGGCTAATCAGACCTATTTTGTTTATCAGTACGCTGATCGATAAAATATTCAACCAACATACAACACTAACCTAAGAGTCCTAAAATGCACTATAATTAGTGTTTTAATATTAAGGTATGGTTCATGAAAACTATATAAAATGAATGAAACTATATCTCAATAGAAGATACTAAATTTCATTCTACACTTAAAACAGACTCATACATTTAGAAACACTTCACATGACATGTTATGCTGAAATATCTAAGAATGTTGACCATTTTTACCATAGGTCAAAATGGGTCAACCTCCAATAGTCAGGATATCACATAGGAGATTTTTTTAATGTCATAGGGTATGTTGTAGTTCATTTTATGTCATATCATATGCCATTTTAGTTATGGTCATAATCTAGCTTAGTCCTTGTGTCGTTTGGTGTCTTACGGGTCATTTTAAAGTCATATATGCAAGTGATAATTTTTTATGGTGTCCAAATAGTCATGATCATTGAAATAGTTTTCACAGACATCAAGAAGTTCATTTGATATTTTAAATATCAATTAGTAGTTCAAGAAAAATCCTAAGTGAACTAGATTGTCACTAGGATGTCATCCACAAATGAATAGACCAGCTCACTTGTGCATTTAAAAAGTTCACTCAAAAAGCTTCACAAGCAAAATTTTTTTAGCACCATAGAGATATTTGTGTAAGGACCATGCTCTAAAAATTTCATGCCTTCATGAGTTTTCTAACTCAAGTTATGAAGATTCAAAGAGAGTAAAACATTCATGCAAGTATCATGTTTGAGCTTCATAAAGTAGTCATTTATATTCAAAAGGTCCTTAAAGGGTTTAAAGTTGATCAATATCTAATGGTCCATATTATATTTTATACTAACACTTAAATCTAATGTTTTCCACTTGGTTCAAATAGATTAAAATGTCCCTAGGTTAAAATCCCTTAAAAAGATACATGTTGGACAAGATCCAATGGTGCAAGTTCGATAAGAAGAGATCCAATGGCACATTCTTGACTAACAAGATGGTCAGTCTAATCTAGATCAATGATCAAAAATCAACTATACCAATGATCTAATGGTGTGTATGAAATGAAAATAATGTGGGCCCCATTAGATCTACAAATAGCACTCACTTGTACATCTTGATCCAACAATACGAGTGAACGTCAACATATATATATATATATATATATATATATATATATATATATATATATATATATATATATATATATATATATATATAGGGAACCTCCCCTTGATGAGAGGAGAAATTAGTCCCCTCTTGATGTGGTGAATCTACACATCTGG
>JARHVA010000166.1:4127500-4235000 GCA_037957365.1 Torreya grandis | reverse complement strand
TATTTATTTCTCTGGATATTATGCCAAAGTTGTATTTTTAGCATATGCTCTTCATAAGGGTTTTGTAATGCATTGAAATCAAGACCACTTAGTATTTATTACTAGTAGTAGTTTTAAACACACTAATATAAAGTGACAAATCATATTTTTTTTGGAGGGGTTATTTGATTGAGCAATATTTGAGTTTTTTCAAAGCTTGTATATTCGATTGTCGAAGATGAAGGGTGAGGCCTGGGTTGGCAGGAGGCCAATTCCCCCTCACAAAGACCTCCTTTGGACTCCTCACTCCGTGTCGAGTCCAATGAGTGGTTGGAAAGCCACTTTATCTCTCAAAATAGGCATTTTTTAATGTTTTAGTGCTATTTTTTTGCAAAAACACTAGTTTATGGGAAATTGATTCTTTAATATCTTGCAAATGGTAGCTTGGATTCGGGTGCCATTTTTTATAAAAATGTTTGTATTTCAATTCTTCACAGTGTAGGCTTGTTATTTATTAAAAATGCACTAGTTTATAAAGTACCTAAAATTTGGGTCTCTTGAGATGCATTTTCAGTTGAGTCCGACGTCTTGTTTGCTTAAAGCCTTGCACTGATTGCTCTAAGACGCATTCTCAACTGAGCCCAATGTATTTTGAACATGCACTTGCATATTTTGGGGGGGCTCAACATTTTAGGGGGGTTTGATTTCTTTTTAGCACTTGTAATCTTTGCTTTCATTCTCCTTTCTGTATAATTTAAAAACTTGCAATCAACACAACTTCACCTAAATTCAGCTTAAAATAGATTATTTTCAACTTAAACCCCTAACACCCTTCAACTATCATGAATGGAAGGTTAAAATGTCAATCATTCTTAGAAGCAAAAGGTTGTATAGGATCACCATGGGTACTGGAGTAGAACCCAACACTGATGCTGAAAAGGTCAAGTGGTACAATCGTAGTGATGAAGCCTATGGATTACTGAGCTTGTCTGTGTCTTCATAACTTCTCTTCCATTTAGAAACCTCTAAGACTCCCAAAGACATATGGGACACCCTAGAAACCTTATTTTGGAAGCTAGATGAGATGGGAGGTCATGAGCCTAAAAACAAACTCATAAGTCCAAGTCCTAGCAACTTTAACACCCTACAGGACTTCTTCACTAAGTTTAAGGCCCTTAGATTGTAATTGAAAGAATGTGGAATAGAGAAGAAACATGATCAACTCATCTTTTCTATTCTCTCAAAGTTAGGTCCAAGCTATTCAGTTTTTGTCTCCACTTTCTATGCCATAAAAAGTGCCCTTGGCACTACATGGAAAATGCCTTCTTTGGATTCATTCACTCCCGACTTGACTAGGGAGCAAAATAAGCTAATTCAAATGGGCAAAATGAAGTCTACTCAACCCCAATATTTGATAGCTGGAAATGGTAAAGATAAGACTTCAACAAAGGAGAAGAAGAAAAAGAACAAGGACCAAGAGAAGAAGAAAGAAAACAACAATCCTGCCAAAAATAACACTGAGTCTTCATCTTCTAATGCTAAACCTAAGAAGGAGAAGGTTAAGTGTGCCTATTGTAAAAAAATAGGGCATGATGAACACAAATGCATGAAAAAATAAATAGATCACCTAACTCATCTTCTAGAGAAGCACAACATAGGTGTTCTTGAGTCCATCAAGCAGAATTCATCTACCCAAGATTCTACCAAGGCAAAAGGCAAGGGTAAGGAAAAAGAAAAGGGCAAGGCCCTTGTAGTAATTTTAGCTTCTAAAACATCATGGGTCATTGATTTAGGTGCTTCTCACCACATGGGATCTTCACTAGTTGAGTTTTCATCTTTAGAGCCTTATAGCATGACTTCAATTAGTTTGGGTGATGACACATCAGTTTCTATTACAGGGAGAGGCTTAATTGAAATAGAAGGAGTAAAATTCAATAATGTTCTAAGTGTTCCTTATATTTTAACCAATCTCCTATCAGTGTACCAAATCACTCACATTGGTTGGGGCATGAGAGTTGAGTTTTCACCAAATTCAGTGGCTATCAGGGATTTGCATAGTGATACTACAGTGGTAGTGGGTAGGGCAGATCAGCAAGCAAGGTTATACACCTTCTCACATTTTGCACCTGATTTTTCTCCAATAGCATTGTTGACTCATTCAGATGGAGTTAGAAAATTATGGCATAAGCAGTTTGGCCACCTTAACTACCGCTACCTTGAGCAACTTTGCAAACATGACATGGTCATTGGCTTGCCTCGTGTCTAATTCTTAAAAAGTCTTTGCGAGGGGTGCTCCCTTGGGAAGTATCTCGAAGTAAAATTTGACAAAGGAAAATCTTGGAGGGCTTCACAACCTTTAGAGTTAGTCCACAGTGATATATCGAGACCCTTTCCCAAACCATCTTTCACAAGGGCCAAGTACATCCTCACTTTTATTGATGATTTCTCTAGGTACACTTGGATATATTTTCTAGAACAAAAGATTAAAGTGTTTAAAACTTTTCTAGACTTCAAGGCTCTTGTTGAGAAACAAAGTGAGAAATCCATCAAGGTTCTTCGAACTAATAATGGAGGGGAGTATGTCAGCAACATGTTTGAGCATTTTTGCACCATAGAGGGGATTGATTTGCAATGCACAGTCACTTACAGTCTTTCACAGAATGAGGTTGCATAATGCATAAATAGGTTCTTGAAAGAGATGGGTAGCTATATGATTCACTCCAAATCCTTAGCACCACAGTATTGGGCCAAAGCCATCAATTGTGCTTGCTACATTCAAAATAAGGTTCCTCACAAAGCTTTGAAAGGGATAACACCCTTTGAAGCTTGGTATAAAAGAAAACTTGATGTTGAGCACCTTAGGGTTTTCAGATCCCCATCCCTGGCCCACATACTAAAGAAGAAACGCAAAGCTATGAAACATCAGTCTAAGTCTTGCATCTTTTTAGGATATCTAGATGGTATTAAGGGGTATCACCTTCTAGATCTGACCACTCATGAGTTGTTCATTGAGAGAAGTGTCCACTTTTAGGAGAGTCTTAGAGACTCAAAACTTGGCACTTATTCTCTCTCATCAAATCTACTTCTTCATGATGATTCCTCAGATTCAGATCAGTCACAGTAGGTTCCTGACCTAGAGACATCTTATTCTTCTTTGAGTTCAGATAGCGAGGATAGTGATGTAGATTCATCCACCTCTAGTCAATCAGAGGATGAGGAGTTGGCACCTGACTTGCCCACTTTCGGGCCACTTTGGGCTAGACAGACACTTGAGAGTGCTGGCACTTGGGCAGGAGATCTCACAGATGACAGACGTGTTAGGGGGGATTTTCAGAGAGATCCACATGCCTTCTTTTCTTTAGTTTCAGATCCATAGACTTTTTGAGAGGCATCGGGGTACATGAATTGGATAGTGCTATGGAGAAAGAATATTCTTTCTTAATAAAAAATCACACTTGGGATTTGACTTCACTTTCTAAGTGAAGGAAGATGGTTCGATGTAGATGGATATATCAGACCAAGTTTACAGCAAATGGGTCAGTTGATAAGTATAAGGCACGATTAGTCACCAAGGGTTTTTCATAGGTGGCAGGCATTAACTACTCAGAGACCTTTGCACCTGTTGCAAAGATGAATTCTATCCAACTCAACTTGGCTATTGCCATAGAATATGGTTGGGATGTGCACTAGATGGATGTGAAGAGTGCCTTTCTTCATGGAGACCTTAGAGGAGGAGATCTATATGGAGCAGCTACCTAGATTTGTTTAAGATTCTTCCTTAATATGTAGACTTAGGAAATCTATCTATGGCCTCAAACAAGCCCCTCGAGCATGGTATGCCAAGATGGATTCCTTCCTTCTCATAGTGGGTTTCACTAGGTGCCATTCTAATCCTAATGTCTACTTTTTATGATAGGATGACTCGCTCTTGATTTTGATTCTTTATGTTGATGACCTTTTAATAACTAGGAATTCTTCATCGGCTATTGCAGTAATGAAGGCATCTCTCTAGGATAGATTTGACATGACAGACTTGGGGTTTGTTGCACTACTTCCTTGACATTGAGATCTCATAGTCAGATTCATGGATTTCTCTTACACAGCCTAAGTATGCTCTTGACTTATTGGCTTGGTTTCACATGGCTGATTGTAAGACATCTCTGACTCCCTTTCTATCAGGAGTCAAGTTTGAGGTTGATTGTTCTTCACCATTGGTTGATGCCACTCGGTATCGACAACTTGTTGGTAGTCTCATCTACTTGACTCACACCAAGCACGACATATCATATATAGTGGGAATTGTCTCCACATTTATGTAGGAACCTCATGAGCTACATTGGAAAGTAGCTAAGAGGATCTTGTATTACATATAGGGTTCACATAGATACAGGATTCATCAGTTGGTCTAGCAACAAGCAGAATGCTATTTCTATATCATCCACAGAGGTAGAGTATAGGGGAGCTTTTAATGTAGCTACTGAGGCTATTTGGCTTCAGGGGATTATTTTTGAGTTTGGCATTCCCAGCTAGTAGCCCACCACCATTTTTTTTGATAACCAGAGTAATATCTAGATTTGCAAGAATCTAATTCAGCACCAATGGACCAAGCACATAGAGATTCACATGCACTTCATTCAAGAGCTTATTCATAGTCAGGTCATTGACTTGATATTTTGCCAGTCTTTGGAGCAGGTTGTAGACATCTCCACCAAATGTTTCACCAAGAGCAAGTTAATTCATCTACGAGCTCTATTTGGGGTACGGTCCACATCTATAGCAGCATCATCTTCGGGGGGGGGGGCACTAGCTTCTTTATTTCTTTTTGTCTCTCTTTTGGGGGAGAGTTTTTTCCTACGGGTTTTCTCCTTTTCTCTATCTTATGAGAGATTGCATTTGTACATGGGTACCTCATCAGGCCTAATTGATGAGATCCATTTTATATTTCCACACTGCCTACCTAAGTTGTGCTTATGGGGGGGTGTTAGTGTAGGTTTTTATTTTTCCCTATTATTTAATTATAGAATATTATATATTTGTGCATACATGGAGTTTTCCTACATTCGTGGGATAGGCTAGCTTATGTGGAGATGTGTGTCATAGATGTGTCATAGGTGTCATAAGAATGTCATAAGTAACTCCTTTGACTGGCTATTCTGGGTATGGGAGTTACTTCTCTATTCTTAGCACCTTGTCACCACCTTTTGTGGAGGAGTTACAGTCTATTTTTGGGGTGCTTTGACCACCATTTTTGGAGGAGTTACTTACATGCTCTCCTATATGTATTCTTCACTTTGGCCATCCTATGTTAATGGAATATTGGCTTTTCTCCAAATTGTCTATGTAATTGTCTCTTGTTTTTTTTCATTTACTTTAGCATTTTGTGGTATTCCCTTGCTTTGTCTAGTGCAACCACGACTTGTGCATCCTCATTATTTGAACCTTGGCAAATCCTCCAATAGTGACCTTTTAATTTTAATCTTTTCTCTTCTTTCTAAAGTTCTACAAGTAGCTGCCATTTTGGCCTTTGTAATCTAATACCACCCCATATATCTTGAAGCCTTGCTAGTTTTGGCATTGTAATTTTCCATATCATAATAAATTCAATCTGGTTCATGTTTATACATTATCTTCTCAAAATGTGTGAAGAGATCTATAGTTAATAGTTAAGTGATATCTATATATCCTTGCTTTTTTTTTAATCCCCCCATATTTGATGCAAGTTATTTTAGTCTATAAGGTCATGTGAAGTGTTGTTAAATGTATGAGTCTATTTTAAGTGTATAATGAACATCAATATCTACTATCGAGCTATAGTTTCATTTACCTTAGATAGTTTTCATGAATTATACCTTCATATTAAAACATTAATGCTAGTGCATTCTAGGACTCTTAGGCTACTATTGTGATCATTGTCCCTTTGTGAAATAGTTATGAAGTCTTATGGAAATTTGATTTATCACATCCTTTAGATTAGGTTCAATTCTTGCAATCCCTAACTCTTTTACACATAAGTAATTAGTTATAATAAATAAGAGCATTTCAAGATACATTTAGGGAGCTAACCCTTAAACCTAGAGGCTCATCTCCAATATAGATACACCCACATAATTGGAAACGTTCCAATGTTTCCTAAATATATAATAATCTTGAACAACTTTTTCTAGGGTGCAAAATTTGGTGACAATAGTTCTCGGATACCCGGTGGGACCTGTCTTCAAGACAATTTATCAAGGTTAATGTTGGTCATGATAACATCAGCTACGAATTGGTGTGTTACTCAACATTTGGAAACTTTATAAAGGTAAATCTATTTCAAATCCATTGTCTTGTTATAAAATTTCTCTCATAACTCATGGTTCTTAGTAGATCATCATCTATAGGAGTTCTCAATCTTATTGACCCACTCCTTCAACTTGGAACTCCACTTAGAGCTTAATATCATCCTCCCAATTTTCACTTTGAAGATAAAGATGATTTTTATAGAGAGGGAAGTCAAGAGAGTGAACAAGTTGAATAAATTGAAGATATTGAAGAAAAAATGGCTAGACCTTATGATTTTCCTATCTTTAATAAAAAAAAATCTAGTTCACCTTCAAGCATATGATGTCATTCCTCCTAATGCCACAAAAGGTTTGCCTATATTCAATGGTGAGAGTCATGTTACACCCAATGAGCACATTATATATGTCTCTAAATTTTGCAGCTTCCATAGTATCACTGAAGAAAACATTTTTATTAGACTCCTTGCCATATCCCTTAGAGGGAAGGATCTTTATTTGGTATAAGACTCTATAAGGTGGATGCATCACATCATGGGATGAATTTGGAGTGTTGTTGACGTCAAGATTTTGAAATGAGATTGATTATGCCTTTCTTATACATCAACTTAACATGATCAAAATAGGATCCAAGTAAATAATACATGATTTTAACAAGAGGTACCAAAAGACAAAGATGCATATATTCAATCATTGGAAGCTAGATTTGGAAGAGGTAATATGAAAAAAGGTGCCTATCAGAATCCTTACCCTTATCCAAAAGAGTATGGTTAACAATTTGAAAGAGGAAGAGGCTAATGGCAACCTATTCCTAGAAGGCTTGCCAATGCATACAATATTAACTCTACTACCAATGCAAGGGAGATGATACCTATGCGTAATAATTTGGTAAAATAAAAGAATTAGAAATAAGGTCAACTTATAGATTATAATGAAGGTAAAGAGTAGGATGGCTTTTCTCAAGGAGAGGATACTCCCCTCTTATTATTCAAAGATGAAGTGATGATGTAGACAAGTGAAGGTGAGTAGCCTCAAAAAGAGATCTTCACCAACTTCCTAGTTGAGGATAATTTTGTGATTAACCAAGTAACCTTGGTTGCAAAAAACACTAGATCCAAGGGAAAGGTATTATGTGGTGATATTAATGTCTCTATAGTGTCATTAAATCCTTATATGAAGCAACAAGGTATGGTTGCAGGTGTAACAACTTTAAATAACACTACACATCTTCCAAATCAGAATGTTGGAAGGATTGTTCAAGGCACTCCAACTCCTTCAGATCCAAGAAATTCCTTGCCTATAAGAATATAATATAAATTAGGTATGGATTTTTAAAACATTATATATTTATTGAAGAGTACTAAATCTTCCATTTCTATTTGGGATGTTCTACATATGCTTGGTTAGAAAGAGCTCCTAAAAAATAAGTTATCTGATATCTCTACTAGTGTCCCTCCTTCAACTCAATGTCAAAGTCATGTTGTCCTTGAAAATATCCCTAATACCATTACTGAGCCATCCACTAGAACTGAGAAACCTCCTCCATTCTATCTCACTCTCATAGTGAGTGACAAGCTAGTTCATAACTACATTGTTGATAGTGGAGCTTTAACTTTAGTCATGCCCTAGGTGGTAGATATTAAATTGCATATAATGTATGATCCACATAGTAAAGGATTCCTTAAATTATATGGTAAACCTACCAAAACAATGCAACTGATAAAAACTTAAAAATTTTCTTGCATGATTGTCCTAGTTTTCCTATCTTGTAAGACATAGTTGTTGTTGATCTCCTAGCCCACTTTACAATCTACTTATCAAGGGACTTCATAGCCAAGATAGGTGGCTACCTCTTACCTAACTGGTCCTTCTTGGACTTGAGTATTTTTGAAGTCATAAAGAAGGAAACTATACAAGATCCTACTCTAGTGAATCTTGATTTTACTTAAAACTTCATGTTGTATTTATTTTCTAACCTTGATACTATATCAGCCATGTTAATAAAAAAAAATGATGAGGCAACCTATTTCATTATTTAGTCAAGGTTTATTATATTATGAAGTCAAGTAGACCTTTATGGAGAAAAAAGTATTTGTTTTTGTAAGGGGATTAAATATGTTCAAGCATATGGTTTGAAAAAATAAAATTCATGTTATGGTTTCTCATCCTAGTACCAAGGAGTTTCTATTGAGAAAAGACCTTAGTGAGAAGAGAGTAGGGTGGATCACTAAGGTGATGGAATATGATGTTGATATCAAAGTAAAAAAACTAGTAAGAGGTAAATGCATTTGTGAATCAATATTTCTCCCAACCAGCTAGTTCCTTGCATATACATATTTGGACACAAGATGTGATCAAATTTCTTCAAAATGGTGAGTATCCTAGTAATATTAGTAGATAACAAAGGAGATAATTTAGATTGAAATCTATTCCATTTTTTCTTATGGGATGGTGTGTTTTATATGAGAGACATAAATGGTGTTATATTGAGATGCATTGACAATGATTAGTTTGGGGTGTTTCTCAAGAAGTTCTATGATGGGACAATAGGAGGTCATTTATCTCCAAGAATCACAACTACCAAGATCATGAGGGTAGGTTATTACTGGCCTAGCCTTGTCATTTGTCATGGGTGAGTTATAATAGAACAATTTACTTTGATGCCCTTGGATCCATGCTATGAGTTATGTCCCTTCCACCCTACATCATTCTATCAAATTTGAGCATGAAGGTCATGCCATCACCATATCGGTTGATGCTAGTCCTTTTACATTTTGTAATATGATGTACAAAACCAATGATGTTATTATTCCTCTCTCATCTACTTCACCATCAGCTACCAACAACTCCAACCCCATAGTTGATGAATCTTCAAAAAGATCATCCATCCCTTATTCGCATATCCCTGTAGAGGACCCCTTAGAACCCTTGTTCCAATGTCTCTCATTTGTATAATACCATCTTCTAGCCTTGTATACTTTCCCTACTGCTCAAGAGTATGGGAGCCTCACCCATGATCCTAGTTATGACCCTAACATCAAAACCATCATCCCTTTTAGACCACCCAATCATCAAACAAATTTTATCTATAGGGGACTTGATCATCCACTTCTTGCTTCTGCCACTACCTATCATATCTGACCATTCAACTCTAACTTATCTTATCTCAAAAAACCCACATTCGCCAAAGCATACCTTTATAGGTGTGATTGGAATGGGTTTGGCCTTAGCTTTTATGAATAGGGACCTCATGAACTACCCATAATCAAAACCCAAAAACCCTCACGAGTTATTTGGCCTTGGGTTTGTACCACCAAAAGAACCCACCTCACTTAAACCCATCACCACCATTGATGATGATGTCCCATCCTCACAAACCCCATATCCCTCAAAGTTTGAGGATTTTTATATCATACCACATAATCTTTTTTTAATCAATACCTTTAGTTTGGGCCCCCTAACCTATCAAAAGGATGGTCAAATAAAAACCCTTCCTCTCCTCCATCTTGAAATGGTAGAAAATGATTCTCCTACCATTAACACCATCCAACATCATGATGATGATTCTATTCTCACCTACCTCAGTATGGGGGATTTTTATATCCATAAATCTCTTCCTCATAAGAACCAAACCATGTTTAATGAATCTACCATCGATGTCAACTTGGGTACTTAAGATAACCCTCACATCATCAAGATCAGACAATCCTTGAACTTCATAGAACAATAAGATTACGCTTCTTTCCCTCATGGCCATAGCATATTATTTTCTTGGTCCTATTAAGATATACCTAAAATTGACCCTTTTATCACTCTCCATAACATTGTAATCCATCCTGATGCAAAGCCTGTCTGAAAAAATATTCACAAGATGCACCCTCACATCGCTCTTCTATTCAAAGAAAATATTCAATGCCTCTTATCTATTACCTTCATCCAACCTAATGACTATCTCCAATGGGTTTATAACATTGTATCCATTACCAAACCCATAGGTTAACTTTGCCTTTGTATCAAATTTTTTGATCTTAACCTTGGTTGCCCAAAGGATGACTTTCCTTTGCCTAGTATTGACCAACTTGTTGATCTTACAGTTGGCCACAAGATGTTGTCTCTCATGGATGATTTCTTGGTATACAACCAAATCTTGATTTATCCCAAAGATCAACATAAAACATCTTTCATCAATCCATGGGGAACTTTTTGCTATAGAGTTATGTCTTTCAGTTTAAATAACACTAGCACAACCTACCAGTATGCCATAGCCTATATCTTCCATGACCTAATGCATAAAATAATAGATGACTATGTGGATGATCTCCTTAGCAAATATAAATATCATAAGGATCATTTAGATGTTCAAAAAATCATCTTCGATTACCTTATCCATTTCCATGTCAAACTCAACCCCAAGTAATGTATTTTTAGGGTCCTTTCAGGAAAGCTTCTAAGATTCATTGTCTCTCTTTGAGTAATTAAGTAGACCCTACCAAATTCAAAGAAATCCTTAGAATGCCACCTCCAACCCACCTTAAGCAACTTTGTAGCTTTTAGGGGAATCTCAAAATAATATGACATTTCATCTCTCAATTATCAGATAGATGTCAACCTTTTCACCATCTCTTTAAGAAAGACACCTCCTTTAAGTGGACCAATGACTGTCAGCAACCCTTTGATTTACTCAAATAACACCTTATTTATCCACCTATTCTTACCTCACCTAAAATGGATCAACCCTTCTACCTTTACAAGTCTACCACTAATAATTCCCTAGGGGCAATGCTTTCTCACCATGATGAATAGAACAAAGAGAAAGTTGTCTACTACATAAGTCAAACACTTATAGAGTATGAGACTTGGTACTCCCATCTTGAGAAACTTTACCTTGCACTCATATTTCTAGCTTCCAAGCTTCACCATTACCTTCTTAATAATAAAACTACATCATCACTAACACTAACCCACTCAAGTACATGCACTCCAAACCATACCAAAACCATCATATGGCTAAGTGGCTCATGCATTTAGCTAAGTTTGATCTTGAGTTCCTTTAGAAAAATTCAATTAAAGGGAAAGTGATTGTTGATCAATTGGATGCACCTCCTCTACCAAATAACCAACCTCTTCCTCTTTCATTTCTAGAAGAGTCCATCATGATCCTTTCTCAAGAAGAGCCTACCTACCAAATGACCATGTTTTTCGATGGCTCTAAATGCCATGTGATGTGGGTCCTAGATTTATCCTCATTCCCCTTGATGGTAAACCTCTTCCCCTTTCATTTAAACTTGACTTTGAGTGCACAAATAATGTGGTTGAGTATTAATCCCTAATCATAGGTGTCTAGACTGCTCTAGCTTTGGGAGTCAATACAATCAGTGTCTTTAGTGATTCCCAACTTGTGGTCAACTAGGTCAATGGATCTAACCAATTTAAGAATGATGTATTACTAGAGTATAAAAAACTTGTAGATGTACTCTTATCATCATTTGATCATTACCTTATCCAATTTGTTCCACAATATACCAATAAGTTCATGAATATAATGGCTTCCCTTATTTCCAAAATCCCATTTCAACCTTCTAACTCTAAAATCTTTGTTACCATCCATCACTTTGTCACCCTATCTTATAACCATTCTAACCTTCCTATCGTTTGTAATGTGGAAATTTGTCCATTAGACATATGGTATGAACAAAATTTTAATTACCTCAACCTCGGTATCATTCCTCCCAACCTCTATTAGAATGCCTAAAGAGCCTTTTTTCAAAGTACCTCTCATTATACCATACTAGGGGGAATCCTTTACAAATGTGGTTTTGATTGCCTCCTTCTTCATTGCCTTAGAAATCATGAATATTTACATGCCATCAAGGAGACACATGATATAATTTGTGAGGGACATTTTAGTGGTTTCATTATCGGTAAACACATCCTTTACCTTGGATACTATTATCCCACCATCAACCAAGACTTTTATGATTATTTAAAGAAGTGTGTCAAATGTCAAAAACATGCTAATTTACAACATGTACCTACCCATGGCCTTGAAGTATCCAAATAATTTTGGCCATTCTCACAATGGGGCCTTGATCTTATTGGAGAAATCAATCCTCTTTCATCACAAAGACACAAATCAATCATTACAACTATTAAGTATTTCACCAAGTGGGTGGAGGCCATTCCTTTCATCTCTACTAAAGCAAAAAATATTTTTGACTTTATCAACCACCAGATCACCTATCATTTTTGTGTACCCATAATATCATCACTGATAACGGTAAATATTTCAATAAAAAGAAAGTCCAAGGTCTTTGTGATGCATTTGGAATTAAGTTAAGCTTTTCCTCACCTTACCATCCATAAGAAAATGGATATGCAGAAGCCTCTAACAAAATACTTAACAAAATGTTTCCCAAAGTAGTCAGTGTTTTAGGTTATATACTTATATTTATATTTTTCTTTTAAATCAATATAAATGAACAAAATTGTAAATTTTAATCAAAGATCTATATTTATATTTATATTTATTTTATATACTTTTAGGTTTTGATTTCATTGTACACCTAAGCTATTTTATGTTTTCCCATTATTAATATTTTTTAGTTTTTGTTAGTGAAACTTTATCAATTATATTATAATTTTTTTCTTAACACAATATAAATTTAGTTACTGGGAATTTTCCTTAATTAATTTTTAAAATATGATCCACCACCTCCTCTATATCATATTATTTTATATTTAATTTCTATGCTTTTAAGTTTAAATCTTGGACACCTACTCTAATAAATTATATATAAATATGTTAAAATTTTAGATTTATAAAATTATATGTTGAAGGTTTGAAAATTTAAGATCTTGGCCAAGCTAAGTTTAGATTTTTTAAGTTTACTTTAATTTTATTTACATATAAGTTTAATAATTAGGGTTATTCTTAATTTATTTTTAAGGCATTTCTTTTACTTATTTGTTTTAATATAATAAATATATTACACATTATTATAATAAAAATATAATTACCAATTTTTTTTCATTTTATATAGTCGATTGGTTTAAAAATATTGATTCTTATTTTTGTTTTATTATCTTAAAGTGTTTTAGAAGATATGGTTTTTATTCTTGTAGGACTTGTTTGGTGTAGGTACAGATACAAATAGTACCATAATTGAATGGGCCATGATTGAACTTATACAAAACCCTGAGATAATGAAAAAGGTAAAGAAAGAATTAGATGAGGTTGTGGGATACGAAAGAATAGTGAAAAAAAGAGACATTGATAACCTTCTTTACCTTCATGTAGTACTAAAATAAACCCTCTATCTCCATCCTGCTACACCCCTTCTAATCCAACATAAAGCCCAAAACTCCTATGAAATAGATGGATATGTTATACCCAAGGATGCCCAGGGGTTTGTGAATTTTTGGGCAATTGGAAGGGACCAAGTATCATGGAAGGACCCTAAAAGGTTCTTTCAAAATAGATTTGTAGAGTCAAAGGTAGACTTTAAAGGACAAAATTTTTAACTTATTCCATTTGGATCATGAAGGAGAATATGTCCAGGGTTATCTTTGGCTCATCATGTGGTTCACATAGGGGTGGCCTCTCTTGTTCAATGTTTCGATTAGTGTCTTCTAAATGAACAAAGTCCAAAAATGTTAGATATGAGTGGAAAGTTTGGAATCACACTACTAAATGTAGATCACTTGGTTGAAATATTCACACCATTCATATCAAATCATATCTATAACTAATTTCTTATGAAATAATGTAATAAATATTATATCTCAATCTTTCTGTAAAATCGGGTGGGTGCTTTCAAAACCCTCCTTTACCTTTAATGATAAAAAATTAATTAAAATGATTTGTGTGTATGTGCTTGTGTCGAATACAATTGTCTCCATGATAATTTAGAATATTAATAAGGATTTTACAAAATTATTTATAGGGAACAATAATTTTAGAGGGGATTTTAATTGAAATTATAAACTACAATTATGTTAGATTGTTAAAAAAAATTTGACTACACATGATTAAGGTTCTTCCAATTTGTATATTTTGACTACAAATTAAAAATATATATTAATTAGTTAAAATAATTAATAAAAATTTTAATTACAAAAAATAATAAAGAGAAAGTAATCGCATATTTTTATTTATTTGCATTTGCAAGATCTAAAAGGATTTTGTTGTTTACCCATTTGTTATAATATTGGGCTTTTGCATTTAAGTTCTCAAGCTTGTTTAACATTATATATTAAAAAAAAATCATTAAACAAGCTTGAGAACTTAAATGCTATTACTCACTACAACACTTTGAAAAACTACTTGGTTGAATAAAACATTATTTTTTGTTGACAAATGTTCAACCTTTGAGTAAAATTGACTACATTGACTATGGTTTCAAAAACATGCATTTATATCTTGAATCATTACTTTTACCTGTTACTCCTATGTTCTTAAATCATAAAGGTTATCAATAAAAAATTAGTAACATAGGCCTTAGCATTCTCTGTCAATAAATGAGAAATTAGAAAAAAGTACTATTATCATCTATTAGTGGAATCTCCTTAAGATGATTACCTTCATTGATGATGGGTGGAGAGTTGGGTGTACGAGGTCACTGTAAAGGCTCAATGGGATGAGATCCCTGCATCATATCATGAGGGTTAAAAAACCCCATGGGTGTGGTACTGTAAATCCCCAAAAACTATTCATCCAAATCAATATTATGAAGAATTGTTGTTCCTATTGCACTAGGTAGACCACCAAGTAAAAAGTTTAGAAAATCAGAAGTTCTTACTGAACAATGCCACAACTCTATACTTGCCTAAACAAACATTTCATTCTTCCACTATTTATAGGGTTGGGTGAGGTGGTGGTGCTATGAAATTTATCCTTTGAGAAGGAGAATGCGCTTAAAATTGAACTAAAAATAACAAAAACGACAAATAAAATGAAGAGAATTTTAAATTAACATATACTAAAAATCAAAAGATTAGTTTAATTTAGCACACCTTTCTCTTGTTATTGCATCTAAATTATGAAAGGTCTGTTAGAACCTTTGGTGTTTGTATTATAGATTGTTCTACTCTATATGTAATAGAGGATTAAAATATTACAATGATAAAATTAGCATTTTTGTTAATTCAATAGAAGCTAAGATTGTTTATGAAGCTATACTGATAACATGAGTGTAAGGTTGCTATGGAACTGAAATAGAACTCCACATGCATTTTCTTCTTACCAATGGCTGCAAGGGCACCTATAGAAATTATTATGTATTTCCCTCCATATCTATTTCTGCCATGGCCTCAAAAGGTTGATGACACCTAATTATTGTATTTCTTTGGGCAATTGTTTCATTTAATTTTTTATGTAAGAAATAATCAAATATTTTTTTAATTAAGAAGATCAATTTTTTTTATAATTATTTGAAAATAATTATAGTACAACTCAAAATGACCACCTAAAATTCAATGGAGAATGTGTTGACAAACATTTGGGGACTAAGAGTTGTTGGAACTGTCATTGCTTACAAATCAAAAAATGGCTAATTGTGTAATGCAATGATATAATTACAACAAGAAAATTGAGAATTTTAATTTCTAATAGAAATGTTTAAATCATATTTAATTTTGTTTGAAATGGGCATGCATCAGTCAAATGGTTAAGCACCAAGAGTATGAAGTATTTAGGTGTTTTCACATTATTAATTACAATAGGAAAACTAAGAATTTTAATTTCTAATAGCAAAGTTTAAATCATCTTTAATTTTGTTTGAAATAGACATGCATTAGTCAAATGGTTAAGCACAAAGATTATGAAGTGTTTAGGTGTGTTCACATTATTAATTTGTAATAATGTAATTATTGTTAGATAAAAAATAATACGTTAATAGTTGTTTAGTATATTATTATTATACATAACAATAATATACAGGATGATTTGTTTTAATTATTTGGTAGTTACTCGAATATATAGTTAGTAATAATATTTTTGTATATAGTGTTTGGTTAGTTAGGAGATTATTTCATTGAGAGATTATAGGGACTTCACCATCTCGAATATAAGAAACTCATTTCCTATATATTTGTAATCTTTCATATGAAATAATATAGACAGTTTAATATTATTTTGTTTGAAATATATTATCTGGTGTTCGGATTTCTTTATGTAGCTCTGATCTTCCCTAAGATCTAGTATCAGAGATTTATTAGTCTTGTGCCTATAATGGAATTTTGAAGCAATCTTGGGGCAACCTTAGTAAGGTTTTATTCCTCCAATTGTGGAATTTGTTTTATTAAAATTTAGTGTAGAATTAGTAATTTTTTGGGTCGAATCAAGAGAAGATGAGGAGATATATGGATTAAAGGAGTTCAAAATATCATTGTTTTAATTCTATTCCATAGTTCTAAGTGTAGCCTTGATGAATAGTACTTTGTTAAAAGTGATTAGAATTATTCACTTATATTATTGTACCTCTATTCTTCTACCTTTCAAATCTAAGAATTGATTGAAGCACATCAAAACTCATAAATTCTCTCATCATGCAAATTGGTCTAATGTTATGAGTTATTCATACTTGTTTCCTGGAGGATTGATATTTTATGTAAAGCAAAGGGGAAGCTTTAGTGAAATGAAAATACAAATCATACCAAGGAAAGTGAATAGTTTACACGGTCCTTTACCCAAGCCAAGAAAACATATTACACTACCTAACAGATGATAGGTGACCCATATATTAGGTAAACATCCATTTCTTCTTTGCTTGTATTTATAAATGCTATCATATCTGCATTGACAAGTGGTTGTAATAAATCCTTTCTTTCCCTGTCTGAAAACTTTGATTTCTATATCAAAATGAAATGAGGACTACAAGTCCAACAAGGCTCTAACTCAACCCATCTTTCTCCACCCATGCATGGCTTCTTTCATTTTTGCTAGGTTAATTTTTATATTGAGAGTTTTAAATTATTTATTTCTAATGTCCTAAACTCTTATCAAAGTTTTAGGTGTCAAGTCATAGAATTTATTTATCTTCGTTGTTTAGAACTAAATCCATATAGAGTCAATAGTTTTTATTGTTAGTCTTAATAGGTCAAATTTTCAATAATATATATATTTTTGTATTGAAAATTGATGTTAATATAATTAAAGTCTCATATTTATGTCAAATATATTAATGTCCATAAAAATCCCAAAGTGTATTTAAGTCTTTTGTCATCAAAGGTAATAGTTTAGTATTTTTTTTTATTAAGTAGGTTATGTCGTCAAAAGAGTCAAGTCATAAAAATTCAAAGTGTTAATATTTTGTTTTGGGTCCATAGTAAATATATGTCATTAAGAAATTTAAGAAGTCATCATTATAATTTAGTCATATTATCAAAATAAAAAATTAGTAAAGATTCAAAATATTGTGTCATAATTGTAAGCGATGCACTTTCGATGGAAACCAATCTCCAAAATATGCAAAATCGAGACTTCATAATTTGAAAGAATATTGAAGATGGATATAAGGTAGAAACTGAATGGGAGGATGTCCAACCATGAAATCATCAATGCATTACTACACAAGAATATGTCAAGCACTTACAAAGAAAGTAAGTAGCTCCATATACTAGAAGATAGAGAAAATAGAGGCTGGATGTTCTAGATCCTCTTGTTAGCCACTAGTGACATGGCCACTTTTTGCTTTAGTGGCATATTTTTTAGTTGTGTGTTATTTTCATCATGGTGTATCTTTTTTATTTTTCAGTGTGGTGTAATTTTCACCAAATCAGTTAATTCCAAGGATAGTTATTCAATGGTAGTGGAAATTATCTATTCTTTTATTATTTGAGTAACAACAAACATTAACAGAAGCTGCATAAGATGACAATGAGGATATATTCCTCATGATATTTAATTTTTTAATATTGTGTGTATTTTCCCCTACTAGTTTAGAAATATATTGATATTTAGATAAAATGGGAAAGTGTAGATATAATGGAATGTGGCAATAGCTATATAATAGGGTAGTTAACTACAAAAATCCTCTGACTACATAGATCCTCTCACTACCTTACTTTTTTTATGGAGATGATTGGCTAGTGAAATGTCCATTGCATTCACATGGCGTAAATGCGAGATGCATTGTTCACATAGTAGTGGTAATGTACAACAAGATCTAAATAATAATATTTGTACATTAGTATGTAGACCTAAAATTATGCATTGGGATATGATTATATTCGAGCTAGTTCTTGAAGATGTATATTCTCCCCATGTTCACATTAAGCGGCTGTGGATCGAGATTAAGAATGTTCATAAGGTGGTGAATTTTGAGGTGTGTTCACATTATTATTTTTTAATAATGTAATTATTGTTATTAAATAATAACATATTAATAGTTATTTAGTATATTATTGTTATTATGCATAACAATAATATACGAGGTGATTTGTTTTATTTATTTTGTAGTTAATTGAATATATTATTATTAACAATATATTTGTATATAGTGTTTGGTTAGTCAAGAGATTATTTGGTTGAGAGATTATGGGATTTAACCATCCTGAATATAAGAAACTCATTTCCTATATATTTTTAATCTTCTATATGAAATAATATAGACAATATAATATTAATATGTTTGAAATATACTATATGGTTTTTGATTTTTCTATGTAGCTCTGATTTTCACCAAGATGAAGAATATAAAAAAGACCCCAAAATGGAATGTCCAATGGTCTACCCTAAAAATTATTCACTAAATTTATTACAAATGCCATATGGGATCTAATAATGCAACACGTGCTCACATTATCACATTTAGAAATACATAAAAGAGGTTTATTCTTTGTATCTAGATGATGTTTGGCTATTGATTTTGAATCATCATTTTATACCCCTCGAACAATGGTTATGAATAATCTATGAGATAAATATTTATTTGAGGTGTTTCAATTTAGGTTGGATAGTTGATCATCTATCATTTTAACCATGTTGGTCTCATCATCATCACTATCATAATAATCTTAAACATTTCCATATTGAACTTACTAATTAAGCAATAAAGAGAGTTTAGAAATAGGATTTGATTGATCCAAGTTATGTTGATGCTATTTTTTGATACTTTGTTTTGTTTTGTGCCTTTTACATCTTTTATTTCTCCACTTAGAACCTTTTTTCCCCTTTTGTAACTTGTCCTATTCAATTTTTTCTATTTGCATATTTTGACTTTATAGCTATTATTTTTTTGAGGTTTCTTTTGTAATATTTAGTATTCCTCTTATAGTTTTTGGAGTTATATTTTTAGCTTTGTTTGTGTTATTTTCAATCTCTCAAGTTCCTTTTATGTTTAATGTAACTATTTTTGGTCCATTTGTAACCTTCATTATTTTCTTTACTTCTTGTCAGTACTTGACTCTAATTTCATATGTATATGTTTGGTCCTAAGGGATGACTAGAGAAAGAGGGGTGATATCTAATATTGGGTCATGTAGATTTTATTGAGATGATTTAATAATATCTTAAAGGGTTATCATCCAAATGATATTTATGAGTACCCTTAATGCATGAATTTAAGGCACCTATGTAATTTAGATGGTACTGCTATCATCATATGTATTCAAAGTCAACCCAATAGTAGATTATAATGTAGATGATTGTGCTTAACATGTAATAAAGTAAACATTATTTTAGGTCCCAACCTTAAATCCAAACATATAATTCCAAGTAATTGTCATGCATATTCATCAAACCCTTTTATATATTGATTAAATTATTGTATTTTTGAATGTTAATACTCAATTTTTGTAAGAAAGGCCTAATGAAAATTTTAAATCTATAACCACCATCAATGAATACTCATTTGAATCATTTAGTTTGTAGTTCAACTTGAATAAATAGTGGAATATTTTTTATGATTACATGTTATGTTGTAAATTCTTATTTCTCAAAAGTAATAACATTTTTATTGTCATGTTGTCACCAAATATTTCACCCTAGAAGAGGTTGTTCAAGCTTAGTTCAGATTTGGGCAAGATGGGAACATTTTCAAATATGTGGGTTTAAGGAACATACTCTAAAAATATCATGCTCACATGAGTTATCTAACTTAATTTATGAATATTCAAAGAGAGTAGAACATTCGTGCAAGCATCAAGTTTGAGCTTTGTAAAGTAGTCATTTATATTCAAAAGGTTGTTAATGGGTTTAGAGTTTATCAATATCTAATGGTCCATATTATATTTGAAAATAAAACATAGATATAATGGTTTACACTTGGTTCAAATAGGTCATAAGGTCTCTAGGTTAAAATCCCTTTAAAAGATACAGGTTGGACAAGATCCAAAGGTGCAAGTTTGATAAGTAGAGATCCAATGGCACAAGCTTGACTGATAAGATGGTGGGTCCAATGTATATCAAAGATAAATGTTCAATTATAAAAATGATTCAATGGTGTGTATGAAATGAATATAAAGTGGTCCCCATGATATCTACAATTAGCACTCACTTGTACATTTTGATCCAATAATGCGAGTGAAAGTCAACATGTCAAAGGATCTTCATGGAAGAAAATCGAAGGCCAACATTCCTTCATACACCTAGATCATATGGTGTGTAAGAGGTTAAAAATTTAGGATCTAACAGCAAGGATAAATGACAAAAATGAGAATAAATATAGGTTGGAAAAATGTGATTGGTTTGAGTTGGTTTTTGACAAATAATTGTCGAACCAAAGATCCATTTTTTATCAGAGAAAGTAGTGATTGCATACATAGTTTAGAATTAAATGAGAAATGTGGTAGGGACATTCCATATGGGAAACTATGTAGGATCAAAGTATTTTATATCAAAGTGATTTATTCTAACTCATATGTCATAATGAAATCTCAGTTGAGGTCTAAGATGAATAGTGACTACCAAATGTAAAGAATAAAGTCTAGGGAATAAATGAATCATTGCAAATGGTGAATAGAAGTGTTTATAAGATAAATAGTAGTTAGGATAACATATTATTACTATCATAGTCTATTTCAACCTCTTTTAGAAAATACATATGTGTTGACTCTCTCTAATTCAATTTCAAATGGTCGAGAGATCATCCATGATGAAAGGCCATTTCTTATGCCTAGCAAATGGAGCTTTGTGCCACATTTCAAGAATTTTTAGTTTTGAGATTCATTTGTCTCATTAGACCTTCCACGGTCTATTTATTTATTAATTAATCCTCATACAAGTGTAACTCCTATCATTTGTACATGTGTTTTAGTGACCTTTGAATTTCAATCTTTTCTCCTCTTTCTAAAGTTCTACAAGTAGCTGCCATTTTGGCCTTTGTAATCTAATACCACCCCATGTATGGTGAAGCTCTACTAGTTTTGAAATTTCACTTTGACTTAGCATAATAAATTTAATATGTTTCAAGTTTATACATAATTTTTTCAAAATGTGTGAAGAGATCTATAGTGAATAGTTAAGTGATATCTATATATCCTTATTTTTTCTCAATCACCCCATATTTGATGCAAGCTATTTTAGCCTAGTAGGTCATGTGAAGTGTTGTTAAATATATGAGTCTATTTTAAGTGTACAATAAACTTCATTATCTATTATCAATCTATAGTTTCATTCACCTTAGATAGTTTTCATGCATTGTACCTTCATATTGAAACATTGATGCTAGTGCATTCTAGGACTCTTAGGCTAGTGTTGTGGACATTGTCTCTTTGTGAAAGAGGTATGAAATCTTATGGAAGACCATGTGATGTATCACCTCCTTTAGAGTATGTTTTATTCTTACAATCCCTAACTCTTTTCCTCATAAGTAATTAGTTAGCATAAATAAGAGCATTTCAAGATACATTTAGGGAGCTAACCCTAAAACGTAGAGGCTCATTTCTAATATAGATACAACCACATACTTAAAAATGTTCCAATGTTTCCTAAATATAGAATAAGCTTGAAAAAAATCATCTAGGGTGAAACATTTGGTGACAATAGTTCTCAAATATCGGGTTGGACTTGTCTTCAAGACAACTTATCGAGATTAATGCTGGTCTTGATAACATCAACTACAAATTGGTGTGCTACTAAGCATTTGGAAACTTCATAAAGGTAAATCTAGTTCAAAGCCAGTGTCTTGTTATAAAATTTCTCTCATAATTCATGGTTCTCAGTAGATCATTATCTAAAGGAGTTCTCAATCTTATTAGCCCACTCCTTCAACCTGAACTTCTACTTAGAGTTTAATATCCTCCTATTTTGCACTTTGAAGATCAAGATGATTTTTCTAGTGAGACAAGTCAAGAGAGTGAACAAGTTGAATAAATTTAAGATATTAAATAAAAAATGGCTAGACCTCATGATTTTCCTATCTTCAATACATAAAATCTAGTTCACCTTCAAGCATATGATGTCATTCCTTCTAATTCCACAAAAGGTGTGCCTATATTCAATGGTGAGAGTCATGTTACACCCAGTGAGCACATTGGAGATGTATCTAAATTTTTTAGTTTCCACAATATCACATAAGAAAACATTTCCATTATAATCCTTGTCATATCACTTAGAGGGAAGGCTCTTGATTGGTATAGGACTCTATAAGGTGGATGCATCACATCTTGGGATCAATTTGGAGTGTTGTTGACCTCAATATTTTGAAATGAGAGTGACTATGCCTATCTCATACATTAACTTAAAGTGATCAAAATAGGATACAAATAAATAATGCATGATTTTAACAAGAGGTTCCAAAAGACATGGAATAGACTACCTCCTCCTATGAGGCCACCTCTCAACATTATGTTCCTAACCTATTTGAGAGCTATCAACACTGAAATTATTATCATTCTTCAATACATAGGTGGTTCCACCCTCCCTGAAGCATATGATCTTGCTATAAAATCTGAAAATAATCTCATGCAATATAGAATGTTTCCACCTAAAGTGTCTATGAATCCATTGTCTCATGATTCTAATAATGCTCCAGATGTGGCTAAAACTCTTAATGCCAATACCAATCCTAAATCTACTCTTAAGAATGTAGATAATGCCATGGACAAAGATGCATCTATTCAATCATTGGAATCTAGACTTGGAAGAGGTAATATGTAAAAAGGTGCCTATCACAATCCTTACCCTTATCAACAAGAGTATGGTAAATAATTTGAAAGAGGAAGATGCCAATGGCAACCTATTCCTAGTAGGCCTGTGAATTCATATAATCTTAAATATACTACCAATGCAAGGGGGATGATACCTACGCACAATAATTTGGTGAAATAAAAGAATTAAAAATAAGGCCAATTTATGGATCTAATGAAGGTAAAGAGTAGGCTAGTTTTTCTCAAGGAGAGGATACTCCCCTCTTATTATTAAAAGATGAAGTGATGATGTAGACAAGTGAAGGTGAGTAGCCTCAAAAAGAGATCTTCACAAAATTTCTAGTTGAGAATAATTTTGTGCTTAACCAACGAACCTTGGATGTAGACAACACTAGAGCCAAGGGAAAGGATTTAGGTTGTGATAGTAATGTGTCTATAGGCTCATTAAATCCTTATATGAAGCACTAAGGTATGGTTTTAGGTGTAAAAATTTCAAATAACACTACACATCTTCCAAATCAGAATGTTGGAAGGATTGTTCAAGGCAATCTAACTCCTCAGGATCCAATAACTTCCTTGCCTCCAAGAATCCAAGATAAAGTAGGTATGGATTCTTTAAAAATTATAGGTTCGTTGAAGAGTACTAAATCATCCATTTCCATTTGGGATGTTCTACATATGCTTGGTAAGAAAGAGCTCCTACAAAATAAGTTATCTGATATCTCTACTAGTGTCCCTCCTTCAAATCAAAGTTAGAGTCATGTTGTCTTTGAAATTATCCCTACTACCATTGTTGAAACAACTACCAAAACTGAGAAATCTCCTCCATTCTATCTCACTCTCATAGTGGGTGACAAACTAGTTCATAACTGCATAGTTGATAGTGGAGCTTTAACATTAGTCATGCCCAAGGTGGTAACTGATAAATTGCCTCTGAAGTATGATTCTCTTAGAAAATGAGTCCTTTTATTATATGGTACACATACCAAAACAATGGGACTAATAAAAAACATAAAGATTTTCTTGCACGATTGTCCTAGTTTTGTTATCTTGAAAGACATAGTTATTATTGATCTCCTAGCCCACTTTGTAATCTGCGTATCAAGGGACTTCACAGCTAGGATAGGTGGCTACCTCTCAGATGACTAGTCTTTCTTGGCCTTCAGAAAAAGTTATGGTTCCAAGGTTAAAATTAGGACACAACCTTTTTCAAGGTTTCATATTGAACCTTATATTGAGACAAGTTCCAATTTCAATTGTGTGGCCCATGAAGAAAAGGACTACATGATGGCACATATTCCAAGCTTGAGGGTATTTCACATTTATTTCTTGATGAATAAGGCACTAACAGTTATTAATATTATCCTTAATTATTTTTTTAAGGAAACTAATTTAGGAGTGTATTGTATACATGAAGAAGGAGTAACAACACCTCTACTTGGCAAGGAAGAGGGTGAAGATGATGAGATATGGAAGATGTTTTTTGATGGATCAATAAGTAAAGTTAGTGCAAGAGATGTTGTTATGTTGTTATCCACATCTAAAAAAAATTATTATGATTCATATAAATTTCATTTTAGTTGTACTTGTAATGTGGTTGAGTATGAAAGTTTGATCCATGGCCTTTAATGGGCAAAGAGAAAAGGAATCAAGAACTTGTAAGTATATAAAGAGAGTAAATTAGTTGTGCATTAGGTGAAGAATGTCATTTCCACAAATAACCCTTTGATTAAGTCATACAAGCATAGGGTATGGGATTTGATTAAATACTTCAATGTATTCAATATGCAATTAGTCCCAAGGGAGCATAATAGACATGATAACATACTAGCTGTTATAGGATTTCAATTTTATACTCCAAATACCATGAAAGAGGAGGGAAAATAGTCTCATGTTAATATCATTATCAGACCCTCTATACCTAGTAATTAATTGTCTTTTTTAGTGTTTGATAGTGATAGACACATTGCATGCTTCCTACAAAATGAGGTTAAGTTTTCTTCAAGGAATCAAAAGAAGCTCTAAAAATAATTGGGCGATCGGATTATACAACTAATAACCAATAAGATACCTAAGGGTTTGGTGACCTTAGAAATTATATTCAATGAGAATTATAAATATAAAAAGTAAAAGGTGAGTACGTCTATGAAATAAAATAATTATCAAAGGTTCTTGATCTTCAAGGACAAACTCCTAAACCTAGGTAAGGTATGTTCTAATTTAGAGAAGCAAGCATTCATTGATTTGTGTGAAGAGTTTCATGACATATTTGCTTGGGAGTATAAGGACCTAAAAGGGTTTGATATTAGCCTAACACACCATACTATTGAGTTAGAATCTATAGTTAAATCGATCAAACAGAAACAAAGGCCCATTCATTCTAAGGTTAGGCAACTCATGAGGTTAGAGCTCACTAAACTCCTTGAATCTAAAACAACATTTCTTATCAAGCATTCAAAATGGGTAGCTAATCATGTGCCTATTAGAAATAATAATGGGGAGATAAGTCTTTGTGTGTACTTTAGGGAACTTAATAGGGTGTCACTCAAAGATCACTATCCTTTACCCTCAATGGACCAATTTTTTCATATTATTTGAGGGTCTCAATATTTCTCTCTTCTAGATGGATATTCAGGTTATAATTAGATTTGATTCAATGAAGATGATCCATTTAAGATAACATTTAACGTTAAATGGGTTACTTTTTCTTATATTAAGATGGAATTTGATTTTTCAAATGTTGGTGCTACCTTTCAAAGAGAAATAGACATGGCCTTCAAAGGTTTGATTAATGAGATGTTATTTATTTATCTTGATGATATAATAGTGTTTCCAAAAGATGCTAATGAGCATATGAAACACTTGAGATAAGTGTTTGAAAGATTAAGGTAGCATGGAGTATATCTTAATCCAAAGAAATGCATCTTTGTTTTCCATGAAGGTAAGCTCTTAAGACAAATTATTTCCAAACATAATTTGGATATTGATCTTGAAAGGATAGAGGATATTCTTAGGTTTGCATCTTTGTTCAAACGTATCACAACCATGCCCTTAAAGAATCAAGTCTTTTTGTGGACTAAGGAAGGTAAGAGTATTTTTGAATTCATAAAGAATGAAATTTTAGAAGATCATACTCTTGTGAATCTTTATTTTACTAATGACTTCATGTTTTATTTATTTTCTAACCTTGATACTATATCAATGATGTTAATGCAAAAGAATGATGAGGGAGTAGAGAAACATATTGCATTATTTAATCAAGGTTTAGAATATTATGAATTCAAGTACACCTTTATACAAAAACAATCATTTGTTATTTTAAGAGGATTAAATAATTTTAAGCATATGGTTTCAAAAAATAAAATTCATGTTATGGTTTACTATCCTAGTACCAAGGAGTGTTTATTGAGCAGAGACCTTAGTCAGAAGAGACTAGGGTGGATCACTAAGGTGATGAAATATGATGTTGATATCAAAGTAAAAAAAAATAGTAAGAAATAAAGGCCTTTGTGAACACTTAGATTCATATTTTCATGAGTCAAAATAAGAGGTTCTATTCAGTCATGATTTCTCTCAACTAGCTGGATTCTTGAATATACATATTTGGACACAAGATGTGATCAAATTTCTTCAAAATGGTGAGTATCCTAGTAATATGAGTAAATCACAAAGGATATATTTTAGATTTTAATCTATTCCCTTTTGTCTTGTGGGAGGTGTGTTTTTTTATGAGAGACATCAATGGTGTGCTATTGATATGCATTGATAATGATCAGTTTGGGGTTTTTATCAAGAAGTTTTATGATAGGACAATAGGAGGTCATTTCTCTCCATGAACCAAAACTACCAAGATAATGAGGGTAGGTTATTATTGGCCTATCTTCTTCAAATATTTCCATTTTAGGGTGAGAAGGTGTGGACAATATGCTTTCTTTGTAGGAAAATAGAAGCTTACAGCTCTTCCTTTAAAGCCTATCCAAGTTGACCAACATTTCATGCAATGAGGTCTTAATTTTATTGGTATGATAAACACCCATCAAGTGCTGGTCACAAATGGATACTCACATCAACTGATTACTTTAAAAGGTGGGTTAAGGTAGTAGCATTGATGGAAGCTAATGAGAATGCTATCTTGGAGTTCTATGAGATAATCATCACAAGGTTTGGCACTATTTATACTTTTATTTCTTACAATGCTCTTACTTTTATGGGTGCTAAGATAGTTGATTTGGAAAATAATAATGGCATATTCTTGAGCACTTCATCTAGCTATTACCCTTAAGGTAATGGGTTAGTTAAATCTACTAACATGAATATGATTAGAATCATCAAGAGTACCTTGGAGCACATCCAAAGGGCCTAGCACACCAAATTGAAAACACCTTATGGGTTTATAAGATAACTCCCAAGAAGTCAATAGGGAATTCTCTTTTTGTGCTTATCTATGGAAGGGAAGTTAGGCTGTCTCTCTTAAGAGCTGCTTGCTTTAGAGTTAGCACATCAACTAGAGTTACTTGAGAATACTCCAATGGAGGTGAGATTGACATAATTAATGGGGTTGTAAGAGACTAGAGGTAAAGTTCATCAAGCTATAGAGCATTACCAAGTACTAATGAAGATGTCTTTTGATAAGAAGGAACTTCTAAGATCATTTCAAGAAGGTGACATAGTATTGAAATGGAATGAAGATAGAGAAAAACTAGGGAGACATATCAAATTTGATACCATACAAAGTGGACCATATGTCATCATCAAGTGAAAATAAATAAACTCTTCTTAATTATCAAGGATGAATGGAGAAAATTTACCTATCCCTATGAATGGGTTACATTTAAAACCCTGTTATTGAAGGCCGAAGGTTAGTTTTGTAAATATTAGAATAGGTATGTGTTTCCTTTCTTGTTGTGTTGTGTTCCATAAGTGCTCATATGTTTTTATTGATTTTTGTTTTGTTCCTATTTTTATATGTTGTTTGGTGTGTTTTGAAGGAAATTTATGTGTCAAACTTGTATGCTTGTGACTCCGTAACCCAGTGGATAGGATTAGGTAAATGGTCATGGCATAACAAGCATACCCTTTGTGAAATCATCAAGAATGTTGACCATTTTTACCATAAGTCAAACTGGGTCAACCCCCTATAGTTAGGATCTTGCATATGAGCTTTTTATAATCTCATAGGGTATGTTATAATTCATTTGATGTCATATCATATGTCATTCTAGATGTGGTCATAGTATAGCTTAGTCCTTGTGTCATTTGGTGTCTTAGGAGTCATTTTAAAGTCATATATGTAAGTGGCATGTTTTCAAGGTGTCCATAAAGTAATAATCATGGAAATATTTTTCACAAGCCTCAAGAAGTTCACTTAAGATTTAAAAGATCAACAAGTAGTTTAAACACTAGCCTAAGTGAACCAGATTGTCACCAGGATGTCATTTAGAAATAAATGGACCAACTCACTTATGTATTTTATAAGTTCACTCACAAATACTCAAGATCTAAAATTTTACAGTGCTATGGAGATGTTCATGCTAGGAACATGCTCTAAAAATTTCATGCCCACACAATTTCACTAACTCAAGTTATGGAGCTTCAAAATTGGACCTATAGAGTGGAATGTTCACACAAGTGTCAATTTCAAGCTCTATAAAGTAGCCATTTATATTCAAAAGGTATTTAAAGGGTTTAAAGTTAATCAAGATATACTAGTCTTCATGAAATTACATACTGATACTTAGATCTAACAGTTCGTGCTTGGGTAATATAGGTCAAAAGGTCCCTAGGTTACAAGCCATTAAAAATGTATAGGTTGGACAAGATCTAACAGTGCAAGTTCACCGAACAAAGATCTAACTATAAGAGCTCAAATGACAAGAAGGTGGGTCCAATCTAGATCAATGATCAATGTTTAATCATACCAATTATCTAATGGTACATAGGAACTAATGGGAAAGTGGGCCCAATGAGATCTACGACTATCATTTTCTCATACATCTTGATCTAATGGCGTGAGTGAAAGTCAACATGTGAAAGGATCTCAGTGGAATAAAATTGAAGGCTATTATTCCTTCATACATCTTGACCCTACGATGTGTAGGAGGTCAAAAAGTTAGGATCTAATAGTAAGGATCTATAAGACCAATGAGAACAAAGATAGGTTAGAGCAATCTGATTAGTTTGAATCAGTTTTTGATGAATAAACGTCTAACCAAAGAGCCATTTTCAACCAGAGAAAGTAGTTATTGTAGAAATAGTTTAGAAAGGAATGAGAAACATGGTAATAAAATGCCACAAGGGTAACTATGCAAGATCAAAGGATTTTTTACCAAAGTGAGCTCTTCAAACTCATATTCCACCATGAAAGCTTAGTCAAGGTCCAAGATGAATAGGGACTACCAGATGTAAAGAATGAAGTTCAAGGAATCAACGGATGACTGTAGATGGTGAATATAGGTGTCTAGAAGATAGCTAGTAGTTAGGATAACATATTATTATTTTCATAGTATGTTTCACCCTCTTTTAGACAGTTTATATGTATTGACTCTATCTAATTCAGTTTCAAATGCTTGAGATTTCATCCATGATGAAAAGTCATTTCTTGTACATAGCAAAGGGATATCTGTGCCACATTGAAGGACATTTGTGTTTTGAGAGCCATTTTTCTTACTAGACCTTTCATGGTCTATTTATAAATTCATCCTCTTGTAAGTATAACTCCTCCTATCAGCTGGACATGTGTTCTACTACCTTTGAACTTCATTCTTTTCTCCTCTCTGAAGTCCTATAAGTAGCTACCATTTTGGCCTTTGTAATCTAATACCACCCAATGTATGGAGAAGCCATTATAGTTTTGATATTGTAATTTAACTTAGAACACTAAATACAATCTAGTTTGAGTTCATACACCATCTTCTAAAAATGTGTGAAGAGATATATAGTGAATAGTTAAGTGATATCTATCTATACTTTCTTTCTCTCGATCCTCCCATATTTGATGCAAGTGATTTCAGCCTAGTAGGTCATGTGAAGTGTTGTTAAATGTATGTTTCTATTTTAATTATACAATGAACCTTATTATATACTATTGATCTATAGTTTCATTCACCTTGGATAGTTTTCATGCAACACACCTTAATATTGAAACATTGATGCTAGTGCATTCTAGGACTCTTAGGCTAGTGTTGTGGACATTGTCTCTTTGTGAAAGAGGTATGATAGTATTTTGGAAGACAATCTTGTGTATGACCTCCTTTAGAGTAGGTTCAATTCTTGTAATACCTAACTCTTTTCCCCATAAATAATCAACTAACATAGATAAGATCATTTCAAGATACATTCAGGGAGCTAGCCCTAAAAACCTAGAGGCTCATTTCTAATATAGGTACACCCACATACTTGGGAATGTTCCCATGTTACCCAAATCTAGAAGAAGCTTGAACAAATTCTTCTAGGATGAAATAATTGGTGACAACATGTCCTTAATGGTGTTAGTTATGGAAGAAAAAGGGGTAGGTTGTGTATCACTAGAAATATTATTGTATCACAATAAAATATATAAAATATCCTTATATATTGATGAAATTTTTAGTAACACTAAAATTGTAATTTTAACTTGGGTAGTTTTTTAGTTGATCGAGGATATTTTACCTCTTATGTTGATTTTATTTACTCATGAGAGGTGAAGGGGGTTGAAGAGGAACATGTTGAATTCATATACGATGTGGTGGTCTACCTCATTGGGTGTTAATGACATAGACTAAGGAATCCAGTAAAAGTTATGTGTGAATAATGGGAGTGAGATGCTAGCTTTTAAAATCTTGAGGTCTAGGAGGAATAATGAAAGATGTCGTACATGCCCTTTATTATATACTAATAACTGGTAAAAGCTCTCATTGAATGTTGAAAAAATAATAATTGAGTAATACTTGAGGGTGTAGAGTAAGCCTTATAGCATCCTGATTGTATGACTACTCCTATGCCCATTTCATACCCAACTTTAGAAAAAAATGTGCTAATGGTGTTTGTTTATTAGGATGTGATTTTTTATTTTTATTAAGTAATTGTTAATGATGTTATTTATTAGTAGAATAAAACATGTAATAAAAACTAAGAAAGGGTGAATAAAATAATACATTCAAAATTTATGTCCTAGAAAAAAAATGTATGGAGATTAGTAAATTCTGCTGAAATCCAAGGTCAAATGAAAGTGATTTTAGTATCATATCTCAAATTTAAGGTAAAAATAAAGTGATTTCACTGTCATATATTGAATCCAAGGTCAAAATAATTTTTTTTATGTCATATATTAGACTCAAAGTTGAAATAAAGTTATTTTAGTGTCATATGTTTAAGATTTTATCTAAACCCTAAGAAATAAATTAAAGCAATGCTCAAATAAAATGTATGGTTTAAGCAAAAAAATATTATAATTTGGTATTAACTGGTGTATTAACTATATTTTAAAAAAAAATGATTTGAAAGGTAGAAAATGATGTATAAGTTACTTCAAACTATCAAAATGCAAATAAAATATTAAAATGTACAAAAATTGATTGAATGAAAGAAGCTAACAATGACAAATAGAAAGAGGAAAATAAGACATAGCTGAATTCCACTAATTAAGTTCATTATGTGTGAATAAAATAAAATTTTAAATGATCACTATGATCTAATTATGCACTTAAAATAAAAATAATAACTATAATTTCTATGGGTCAAAACTGACTAAAATAAGCTAGGATCAATTGCCTTTATTGAACATTGTGGTTAAATATTTATCTACATAGAAAAATAAGATTCTAATGTTATGGTGAATTACACTTTCTTAAAATACACCTATATGCAAAATTTTGACCTTATGCTATACATGGATGACATGAAAATAATCTCTTCATGGTTGGAACCCCACTAGGGTGTCTAATAGATGAAAACCTATAAAAATAAAAGGTGGCATGTAAATTGTTGTGCTAGCCTAAATACCTTATGATGATTTAAAACTATCTACATAGCTAGATTACTTTGAATATGAATCAATCCCGCATAGTTTTTCCACCTAGAGTGAATGTGCAATTTGTGTTCCTTTGACTATAAGTATACATCTAGATATGGCTTGAGTACATGATAATTATTTTCTTGACTCAAATAGAAAAGGCTCCTAAATTTTATAAGTACTGATTTAAGTGAAATGAATCAAATTTATAAATAATATTAAATATTTACTTAATGTGAAATAGTATAAGTGTGCCTAAACTATGAAATTACGAAGTAGTAGAATGAGTATCTTATAGGTGTATTTATTTTAATATAAATGGGTCAAACCTGATGCTATCTATCCTAAAAATACTAACCAACTTATAAGGGAGGTTTTTAATTTTTAAAAACAGTCATTATTGGTGTAAAGGTAAAGATCAACCGACAAAGGTCAGGACCAACTCTCGATCCTGACCTATGAGAGTCAATTCTTACTTGGAAGGGTAAAATTTGATTTTAGGGTTTTGATATGTTTGTATAGACTCTTAGATAGGTTTTAATTAATTATTAATATATATTTAGGTGTAATACAACAACTTAAAATGGAGTGAGGTGGAAAAATAGGATTGATTTAAGTGATCAATTCAATTAAGGTAAATGTGAGACAAAACTGACATTTTCAAGTATTCATTAACAAAATTGAGTATCTACTCTATAAAAAACAATAATAATTAATTAAATTTATTGACTTGTCAACCTTTTGTATCTACTTCCTATTCACTAACTACCAAAAAAATATCTAAAATCTTTACCAATTTTCACTCTTATCTTAAGGAATTAAAAAACATTTCCATTGTTATGGCTCTCACTCTTATGAACCAAGCCTTTCTACCATAACCATAGAGGCAAAAATACATATATTTTTTCCTCTAAATACCTTTTAAAAAATACCCTAACAATGACTCCATGCCAAAACTATAGTCTATGTATGTCTATTTTTCAAAACTATACTATGTTTCAAACCCATAATAGCATGAAAAAATTGTACAAAACCCCTTATCATATTCCACTCTCATATTAAATAATAAAATATAATGCATTACCATTGGCCAAGACATAAAGTTATAACCATAAATCATTTATCTGATATAGAAAACTATAGTAAGATATTTTGCATCTCAAACCCTATTGAAGAAAATAATTGTATCAATGTTTGAAATATTTATTACACACAAAGTATTCTTTGGGAATTCATGGAAATAAAACTCATTCAATCATAACTAGCCTAAAAATGGTCGCATGATTAATCCATGGTCTATGTAGATAGATGCCATCGTGTGCTTTAAGCATCATGTAAAAGTGTAGGAATTTATCCTTGACTGTACTAGTATTTAATGCCCTGTTATAATTCTCTATGTAGGAAAGCCCTATTCTAAGAATCAAACTATAGGAGTGTGAGTTATATTCCAAGTATTAATTGTCACTAAATGAATTATGTGTTTGATTAATTATATGTATCATATCCTAACTACACAAACTATTTATAAGAGTTATGTGTTGAATGAATGACTTTGCACTAACTAATCATTAATTCTCAAGGGTTGGATATTAGATAATGCATTAAATGATTCATTCAATGCCAATTACTACTTGAAAATTATTTTTCCCTTGTATTTGTTGTGCAAATGCTTTGCATGTTAGTTGTCTCTTACTAACATAGTTAAGTAAAAAAGAAATGATTGGCATATGAAAGTTATCCTCAATTATTTAGTAATAATTGTGTTAGTGTGAAGGATGGGAATGTATACATATTTATTGTGGGATTGAAAAATAGTTATTGTGTTTATAGTTTTTGGTAACTTAGTGAATTTAATAATATAAGGATGATGGAAACCCATAAACCATATTGTTGACTGCTTGAACTTGATGGTATGTTTATTTGGGAATAGTTTTAGGATCTTACCCTATTCTGTCATTAAACTTGCATATATATTTTATGAATTTCCTAATGATAAGTATGGTTATAACTTTTTCCTTAAATGGAGATATGAATGGGTGTTTAAAATGTTTAATTTATTGTTGTTAATTGATAGAGTGACATAGGTGGTTGATAACTTAGTACCAAATTTCTTTCAATGTTATGTTTCTCCTAACCTAGTACTCAAAATAGCTCTTTCTTGTGGGATTACAAATAACATTTTTTGTTCCTTTTTTTTCATAACCCTATCAAGTTAATAATCGAAGGATCATGGAAACCAATTAGGTGTATTTTTGACTGCTTCAAGCAATTAATATTTTGGGGTCAGAGTTGGAGTTTTGGGTTAATAATATTTATTTACAATACAAAGGTATGGAGTTTAAATTATTTTATATCTTGTAGGAAGTATGATTTCTTCCACCAAATGAAAATATTCTAATGGTTTGTCTCATTGGAATTCAATCATACATGGTGATGAATTGATATGTAATTATGCACCACCACCTCCTACTTTAGGTATTCTAGTCTCTATAGATCTTTTCTAAGCCATTAAATATGGGTGGGTGACACTTGATCATTATTAGACTAAACAAAATTCTTCCCAGGTGTTCAACCACCTAACAATTATCCACCTCCACCACCTTTTGGGGTTACGACCTATGCCAAATTTTTTTTCTTTTAATTTTGTGATGCTTTAATGTTGTTTTTGGGTCACTATATGTTGTCAATATTTTTGTTATTCTGAGACATATTTTTTAATAACATGGAGATTAAGATATGAATACCATATATCCACCTCTATGATTTTTTTTTGATATCCCTAAAGGCATTACATGGAGTCACTTAATCACATAGAATTTTGACATCTCTTCCCATATTTTAGAGATAAACATATAATGAATTTAAAATGATGATTAAACATACATATAGATTAGTGAGATCCATTGGATAAGCAACCATGAGTAAGGTGAATCCATGCCATCAAAATATTCTAGATCATGATCTTGGCCTTAATTTCTTAACTCTCTATATCAGGTATCTAGAGGGATTTGTAATTTGGTGGATGGATATATCTCGCCATCTGTTGGTTTCTAATTGTAAACCTCTTTTTTTATCCTTACACACTTGATAAAAATTGAAAACATAGATGATAAACACAATAATATGTCATTATAGTTGGGGAAGGGTTTATCACACAGATGGACTAGATGCAAACAATGACTAGAAAGTACTGACAAACGGTATGGTCAAGTCCTTACTACTTCTGGCTCTCCTTGAACCAATGTGAGAGGACCTAATGGGTAGCTTGCTCACATGGAGTGATACTACATCTAAATCTCCATGGGGATTTTTGGCACAAAGAAACACAAATATGACCAGGGCATAACAATAATTATTCACTCTACCCAAGAAGGGTTGTCACATGAAATGAACAAATGATCTAAGTCACATAAAATCTTCTGAAGATAGATGAAAATGTCTTTGCAACTTTATTCTAAATAATTTTTAATAATGATGGGTCAAACGAAAGATTGAAATGCTAAGCTTCAAAGCATAAAATATAGACACATATTATATATACAATTTTAAAGCATCTATAAGAAAACAACACTCATAATATGCAACAACTGTATTATTTGTAGGGTAGAATAATGTAGCATAAATTAGATAGTTATACAAAATAGAGTGATGGGCTAGTGTTTTTTAAATAGTAGGGATTATTTCAACATACATAACATTATTCATTTGGAAAGAATGCAGAAGACTAAGATGCAAGCTAAGGGAAATACTAGGAGTGTTTTGCATTTATTGGTTCCAATAAAATGCAAATACCCAAATGATTCTTGAAACCCTAGAACATACACTACAAATACAATTTCATATACCTTTTCCTATTAAATTCATAAACCAAAGGTGCCCTTAAGATGTATTTAACAACATATTTTCAAATAAAACTACAAAAAGGGGTTTATTATCTTAGATATATGCCCAAAATGATAACCGATGATAAGCATTAAACCATATATCCAATCAACATAATTTTTAAAACATATCATTGCACTTCATCAATAGGAAAGAGTAAAAACCACAAGTATTTTCATTAAATTTGTAAATAAACCTTACATACATCATTTTTATTGAATGCTTCCATGGGGAGAATTATGGTGAGTTTGCTCTTTTTACAAGGGAGAAATAAACATGCTCTTAGAGCATGCTAATGGATATAAAAATACAACCACCTTAGTAAGAGAGACAATACATACACACAACATTAGATCCCAAATTTTGGAAGAGCCTAGACTTCAAAAAAACTAACAACCAAAAACAACATTAGAAAAGAGGACAAACCCTCTTTTTATACATTTTTATCAGCCACGTGCCATCTAGGAATATAGGTTACACTTTTCAATATTTCAAACTTAAAAACATTACTCAAATTTATTCCCATATGCTTCTATATGGAATATGCTCTTTTCTATGCCTAGAATCTTCATACTTTTTCAAGGAAAATGATTTTTGTAACTACCTCTAAATTTAATGATGAATATTGGTGATAATCCCTTTGATTTCTTAGCTAGAAATGCATTTCATTTGATCTTGAAGGAGAATATTCATTTTGGAGGTCAAACAAACCCATTGTATTCTTTTGAAACTACCTGGACATCTTTGACCACTCATTCTCATAGTTAGAATCCCATAGATATCTAACCTTCCTCTTATGCACCCCAAATAACAACCATGCCTTGTAATGTTTTCATGGGAATATTCTATATTGATGGCCAATTGAATGATCTCGTAGACCTACAATATTTCTCTCACGGAGGTGTTCGAACAAGTAAACCATTTAGAAAAATGCAAAACTTTAGTTATTTTACCTCTTCACCTTTTTGGCTCAAACTTGCTTTTCCACACTTTGTGTTTTTCACATTTTGAATTTTTAGGGTTGAATCCAAAAATTTTAATGCTTAAATGCATTACTTTTCACTTTTTATCCTTATGGGGAAAACTGGGTCCCATTTGTAATTTTACACTTTTATTTGTTTGGGGGAAATTTGAAACTCAGCAACACATTTTCAATTTGAAAATTTACAACTTGAAATTTGCAGTTGCAGTTCCCATGAAAAGTTCCCACAAGTAATTGGGAACTCTAATTAAAATCACAACTTGTAATTGTAGTTGAAGTTTCACTCTAACATTCCCATTTGGAACTGGGAACTTCAAATGCAATTTGTAAATTTGTAACTTACAATTTATAGTTGTAGTTCCCCTCAAACATTCCCTCAGGGAATTGAGAACTTCAAACACAATTTATAACTTACAAATTTGAAACTTGTAATTTGTAGTTGTAGTTCCCCTCAAAATTTCCCTCAAGGAACTAGGAACTTCAAATGTAATTCGTAATTTGTAACTTGTAATTTATAGTTTTAGTTCCCCTCAAAAGCTCCTTCTGAGAACTAGGAACTTCAAACCCAATTTGTAATAAAAACAAATGCAAAATTAAAATTATCTTGGAAACTTATAATTTGAACTAGAACCCCATGCTTGAATAATGTTGAATTATAGGTTTTAGATATCCAACTACAATTTGAAATTTACACATTTGCAAAATTGCAAAATTGTATCCCTCCATGAAGTCTCCATAGATCTCCTCTTGAGTTGACTTTTCTTCCATTTTATTTGACCAGTGGGATTGGGAGAGTTGACTGCACATTGTAAATTGCATTTTTATGAAGTATAGTTTTCAAGTTGCATCTCCCATGAAAATTTTGTGGAGATTTTTGAGCCTCAATGGCAACTTTTAAAACTTGTAATTTATTGACATTCCACCTAACTCCATTCCATCCTGATTTAGCAAAACACCTTCTAGAAATTTTTTCAGGAACTAACCTTTCTCAAGTTAATGCCTCAACTCAAAAATCTCTCTTTGTGTAAAATCTATTTCAATATGAAGCATTCACCAATGAAAATATATCTTTCCCTTCATTTCCCCATGGATTAGTTGTCAAATCTAGTTCCCTAACTAAATTATCAGATGCCTTCTTAGAAGTTGATTGAGTATTTACCATCCCCATCACTTTGGCTCCTTTCACAATATGATTTCTTGATATAAAAATCCCCTTTAAAATACCAACATAAGGGAGATAAAATATTAGGAGTTCAAAGGAAAATGGGGCTATGTTCACACCAAGCCTTTCAAAAAGAGAACTTGTTATAACAAGCCATGTATCATTTTCAATTGGTACAAATGATAGAATATGTATTTCTAATGCATCTAGCCTTGAAAGTGTTACCCATATATTGTAAAGGTACTTCTAAACATCACTAAAGGAATCCTCCCAATATTTTACTTATATTTCCACTCAACAAGAAGAATTTGAGGCAACAAGTGAACAAGATGTGTACTAAAAAAATGATATTTGTGTTGATGGGCAGCTTGGATGCGAAATTTTTAATTTAGACCATAATAACAAAGATGCCATATTCATCAAGAGTTGTAAATTTTTTTAGTTTTCCATGTTTCTACATTCTTATCCATTATATATGCAACAACCTAACTAAGCATGAGTAAGGTTTGGCTAAATCAAATAGACCCTCCATGAAAAGGCAAAAATGTGTCATCTTGACATATAATAAAGCATGAATACAAATTTGATTTTTGGAGAACAAATTCATTTTGAAACTTTTAAAAACTTGCAATGAACACCAAGGCACCATTTTCACTTAATTCTATACCATTCTTATTTACACTATGAACAATGCATGTGGTTTCAATGTCATTACCTTCACCTTCATTTTTGTCTATTAGATTCAAACTTCTTTGGATCCAAAAAAGATTCATGCCCTACCAAAAAATTCAATCTGGTTCATGCCCTTTGACCTCTACATTTTCCTTTCTAAAATTACCTTGGCTTGTATGATTAGCAACTTTCTAATGTGAAACATAACCTTAACTTCTAGTTTTTGATGAAGATGGTAGTGGACTAGAGCTTTGGGTTAAAAATGTGAGTTGTAATTTTCATTTATCATTTCTCTCACATAATAGTTGGAGTGTCTCTCCTCATCAATATGTCAGTTTGATTAATTAATGATATGGTTTCAGACATTGAATGTCCTTTTATTGAGTCTATGGGCCCTCCTGGTCAATAGTTATATGGTGGGATTGGGAGATTGAGAAGCACTTTGCAATTAGAAAACTTTATTTCTTGAGTTATATTCCTGCCCAATATCTCCACCATGTGCTTTCTTGACAAAATTCTGATGTCCACTAGAAATTGCAAGTTAGCAACTTTAAAAGTTGGATTTCAACCCAAAATTCCCACTAGCTACTTCTCTCTCACTACTTTTGTGAGTTTAGTGAACCGAGGTGCATATTTTAATTTTCAATTGCAAAACTTGTCTTCTAACTATGCCATTTTTATCCATAGATATTTTGTGTCATTGTCTTCCCATTTGCCTCCCCGTGGTCATCCTTTGTTGGTCTTGTGCATTATCTAGGAACTCTCAAATAATTTTCACATTTGAGTACATGCAAAGTTGCATCTACACTATAAATTTCTACCATTAAATCTACATGGGGCCATGGTCTTCCACATAAACACTTGCTTTCTTATAACTTGGTTTGCTCTTTCAATTTACATGTGGACAGGTCTATTACAACATGGGGATGCTATTTAGGTTTTAAATTTTTGCTTCTAATGTGGATCCTATGCACCCTTCTTGATATTCATCTAAAACTTTATGTGAACTTTGCCTCATGTCCCCTCTATCCTCTCACATGAATTTTGGAATGCTTAAGTGGCCCTGTTTGATTTTCCACATCAACTTTACTCATAATATGCAATTTTATTTCTAGTGGTATTTTTCTTTGGTTCCCCATGGGTAGTAGAACCCCCACAGATATAGAATTACTAGACATTCTTTTCTCATAAAATGGCATAAATAATTAGTGCATATTTGAGTACCAACACTATCTCTCACTTGGGGATGTACACCCTTTGTGGGTGTATAAAAAACCCCATAAAATAAGGCTAGGTGTCAATCTATTCGGCCATGGATTCAACACTTTAGAAAATTATTAGTAAACACCCATGGAAGCTCAACAAAACAAGGGTAAAACTGAAAAAAAAAATATTAGGAGGATCTAAAAAGGAACACACAAAAAAAAACATGAAAAAAAGTATACAAACAAGGCCCAAAGATGAGGAGAAAGAAAACAATGAAATGACAAAACTATACACTATATAATACTTGTACATAGTCATGGACTCAGTCAAGGAAGTATTTCAAATTTTTACCATTCACTGGCATTTCTAGTATTTCACCATCTAAGTCACTTAGGAAGAAAGTATGTTCCCCAATCCTACAGCCGATGGAATAGGGACCCATACACAAGGCATCAAACTTACCATGCTTGCCTTTCTCTTCACACCTATTGTCCCAAAGTATAACTAGATCACTAACCTAAAAAGTTCTTGGAGTGACCTTCCTATTGAGTATCCTTTTGAGTCTTTCCTTTAACTTGAGGTGTCTCTAATGAGCTTGTATTCAAATTTCATCAAGATCAATAGTTTGGTTCATCATGCTTTCATAGTGGTTGATTTTCTCATCTTCCTTTAATTTCTACAAGAATTGATAGGTTGAAAACTACAAATTCATAGGAAAAATATATTGAGATCCATAAATAAGATCAAAAGAGATTTTTCCTATAGATCTCTTAGGCATGATCATATTAAGCCATAAGGAAAAATTAATCTATTCACCTCACTTATTCCTTTTTGCTTCCAAAGTTCATCTAATTATTTTGAGAAAGTTATTATTACTAGTTTTGTTTGTCCATTCCCCTAAGGGTTGAAATTGGAAGCATAAGTCAACATGATCCCATACTCTTTTCACATCACCACCAAAGGTTTATCTCTAGAACTCATGATGTTATCAATAATTAACATAATAAGCACACCAAATCTACAAATAATCTGATTTAGCAAATATTCCATAACTACCTGGTGTGTAGCCTTCTTTATAAAAACTACTTCAACCAATTTTGTGAAGTAGTCAGTTGAAACCAATATCCATCTATGTCTAGCACTTGATGAATAAACAATTTCCCTAATGAAACCCATTTACCATTGTCTAAATTGGCCTTCAATCATCATAGGATGTAAGGCAAGAAAACCCAATGTTTAAAGCCTCCTAGGAAAACACTAACATTTCTCACGTTTTCTAACTTTCTAAGCAACATCATTGAATAATGATGGACTCCAATAACCAACTCTCAGAATTTTATGAGTTGTGACTTTAGGTGCAAAGTGACCACCACATACTCCACTATGGAAGTCTTTAATTAGGTAAGTAGTTTGCTCTTTTACAAAGCATCTTAGGATAACCCCATCCAGATTCTTCCATGCTAGTCAACTTTCAGTCAAGACGTATTTTTGGGAAATAACTTTTAGAGTTCTCCTTTGGTTCTTGTCCAAGTCAAGGGGAAAATTCAAAATTTTTATGTAGTAAACAATGTCCTTATACCATGGAGATATGCTAATGTGACTCAAGTAATCATTAACATTAAAAATAATAGTATTTAACTCAACAACTTGAAAATTGGTCTTAGCCATAAACTTGGCTATACCCATCCCTCTCACTAATTTAGTAGTCTGAATATCCATGTCCTACTCTTACATATTATTTACCCACTTGTATCTCTTGTTGGATGCTTCAATTTGAGTCAATATGTCCTTCACCATGGAATGCATGATGTAAACAACAATCTTTACACTCATTATATAAGGTATGAACATATTGATAGCCTTGAAAAGAGCAAAGGTTTGTTTTTCCACAATGGTATAATTCAGTTTAAGACCCTACATAAATTTCCTAAATAAATATATGGGCTACTCATGACCATCTTAATTATTTTGCAACAAGACAATATCAACAATATTATGTTATACAAAAGAGAAAATCTAAAATTATTTTTCGTAATGAGGATTGGCCAATACAGGGGCAAGTTTTAAAGCTCCATTGATGTCATTGAATGATTTTACAGCCTTCTCCTCTCACTTGATGGTCTATTCCTTCTTTAGCATGGAAGTAATAGGTAGAGTGATCTATGAAAATGTGGACATAAACCTCCTAACAAAGTTAGTTTATCCAAATAAGGATTGAATTACCTTCTTGGACTATAGGATAGGCAACTTGTCAATGGATTCTACTCATTCAGGGTTAATCTTGACACCATCCTTAGACATTATATGTCCCAACAACTTGGAATTTTATACTTCGAAGTGACACTTCTTAGGATCAAGTCAAATTTTGAACTCCTTGCATCTAATGAACACTTTCTCTATATACTCCAAATGTTCCTTTCTATCCTTAGAGTACAAGTCTATCAGCATCTTCATTGAAACTTCTATCATGATAACTAATGTTCAATGTATCAAATAATTCAAGAAAATCCCAAACAACATTCCTATACTATTTCAACCTTTTATTTTTCATGGTAAATACATTACAGACATACTTAACCACTAGCTCAAAATGACCCTTTACAATCAAATTTTTAATTTCATGTTCATGGGCAATCTGTAAACAAAGAAAGAGTGCCTCATACTCAGCAATATTATTTGTACACTTAAAGGACAACTAAAAATCAAACATTAGATATTTACCATTGGGGGCATCGAAGATAACCCCAACTCCATTTACAAGATTGGAGCAAGCGCTATCAAAACACATTTTCCAAACTTCACCTTCACTATCAAATCCATTATCAAGAAAAACAAGTTTTTCAACAACATCCACATTCCCATCAAAGTTTCCCAATTTCATGTTCATGTATAATACTTCATTTAGAGCATGTTTCAGATCTTTAAGTATATGCAGCATCTACAGTTCTCTATGAATTTTTACCATATTACCATCTAAAGGAATGGTGTAACAAGATAGGTCAATTTATACACTTCCACCCATGATGGCACCCAATTTTTGTAATATAAGTATCACCTACTTTGGCAGGCAGTCCACAACTACCATGTCCATATTCAAATATTTACTAGGATGCATATCCAATTACACTACAAACCCTTCGAATTATACAACAAATGGCACCTCTCATGATTCCATGGCATATTACTTTATAAAGGCTAATGTAATTTTCACATCGATCTCATTAAGGACACCCAGGTGCATCATGTTGCAAGAAGCTCCAGAATCAAACATGCATCTGTGGACAATCAGACCATTTATCAACAGGGTGGTGTAAAAGGGATTCACATTTAGCTAAATTTCTACTAGTGTAATCCCCAAATAGAAATTTGGGGTGGGTTCAATAACCTCTTTTGATTCTTCATCATCATCCAAGGGTATTTAGGGTGAAGTCATTTCATTTTCAGTTGATTTCTCACCAAATTCCTAGTATTCAAATGCCTTCTTCCTATGTCTCAGTATTCATAATAACTCAATAAGTGGCACGGTGATTTTCATTTGTCTCAACATTTGGGCCATATCACACATGCTATACTAAGGAAGAGGAGTATTTGGTGGAAGGGTGATAACACCTTTTGTTGGGATATAATCAATTATTATCTAAAGTGGAATAGGCTAGGATAACTTTACATGTTTTACAATAGTCTTCACGGGTGGGCTATTTCTAATTTCACTCACACCCTTAGGAATAATAGATAGCAAGGGTACTATATTATTATTTGCATCACCTTTTGGTTTGGCAACTTGGGAAATGGGTCATATCTTGGAATAATTAGGGATTGTTACAGTTTTATTTACTTATTTACTTACATCCCATGCCCTTAGATTTGTAGGCATAGTGTCTTGAAGAGAAACACCTTTTTTCCTACTTCTCAGGCTGTATTACTTCTCTTAGACAACTTATGCATTAATTATTAACTTCATGTACTCAGCTAAAATAATTCCCCCATCATATTTTTTAATCATCATGGAACATAAGAATTCATAATAATGATTGGGCAATTCATATGATCTTGTCATATTAACATCACAATAAAATTTAAGAGTTTGGACATATACCTTCTTGACTACACTCCAAAATTGATAAATAGTGGTAGCACCTAAAAATTCAATGGAGGTAGATAATTTTCTTCGAGATACTTGACAATTGAACATCAAATTATCATCATTATCAGACGTAGACTCAAGATCATCTGCATTTTCATCAATCAATTCAATTATATCACAAGGAGGATGGGGAATGAATCATTTTACACACTAATCAATGTCTAAATCAAAATTTACCAAATTTATCTTTAAATTTAATGGATTAGGCACTTCCTTTTCAACCCCTCTATTCTGATTTCTATCTCTTATTTCATCACGTGCAGACCTCTTCCCTCTGTCATTATCTCTAATGTGGAAAGTAGTCTTCCCTTGTGCTTGATTCAAATTTTGAATTTATATAATGAATTGTAGACTCATGAGGTAGCCCCTTTTCATTTCTAGCTAACTTGTATGACATCTCTTTAAGATCGGAGGCCAAAAATTTCACCATTTCCTCAAGGTTGGTTGTCTTAGTAGACTACATTTTTTCTAGATTAACTAATTTTACATCAACCTACTTATTCAATTTCTTACCCATACCTTTTATGTTATTTTCAATTTCGATGGCCATATTTAATTCCAACCATAGGTTAGTGGGAGCCTTGTCCCTCAAGTAGTATGTGACATTCTTGTCAAAGGCATCATAATATTTAATCAAGCACGTTGTATCACTAGGCCTTATGTTCTTAGGCTGCCTCATCATAGTCTTATTTAACCATGTGTTAAAATCTTACACACACTCATTAGGGTTATTTTTAATGTTTTCAAACTCGGCCAAAATAAACCTTTGATCAATCCTATCACCTTGTTGAATTTTTAAAACATTCTTCATTTCTTCCCATGAATCAATGTACCTATGGGGAACGGAATTGAACCATTCATGAGAATATTCTTCCAGTATGTTCAAAAATAAATTAATGTAAACATCCTCATGCTCAACCTCATAATACTCAATGATAATGTGCAAATCCCTCAAGTGTTGATCACCAGTCACTACATTGTTTCCTTGAAACTTGGGAAGGTAGTTCTTTACTTCATTCAAGACTTCATTGGGGTAACCTTCCATTTCATGAAAATTAATTGGGATAAATATTAGAATTTTAAATGAAACATGTGTATTCTCATCTTGATCCCTATACCTCATGATTGGTTAAATGTTGGTTTCAATATCATATGACAAAGTGGTATGAGGGGGTGAGTGAGGTGGACTTGGGGGGATCAAACTTAAGAGTAGATTCAAATGGTTTAGAAGGAGATGGATAATAAATGGGACTATAAGATTATAAATTACTAGGAGATATATGATAATCTCCAATAATAGGGATTTCAACAAACTAAATATTAGGATTACTAGAATCTTGACAATCTAGACACTCCTTCATAGTAGAACTTTTCCCTTCAAATAGCCTCCAAAATTGTCTCCTTCTTCTTTGATGAATAATTAAGGGTGAGACAAGATATTTTGATGATTCACTTCAGAAGGATGATCTCAGTCCTTCTAATTTTTCAAGCAAGAGAATACTTGAAGATGAATAAATTGAAGATGGGCACTGATCTTTCTTTAAAACTAAATGATATTTTGGAGTCACCGCTAGAATCAAACGTCTATAATATAATAGTTAATGAACAAGTTGTGATACATGCTTCCAACATGCACAAGTTAATAGCTCTCTATAAGAAATACAATAGAATCAATTAACAAATATCTCAAGTCCTTGCATGTCCCTCAGATAAGATAGTAGAAGCACCCTCAAATAACCTCAACTTTCAATCTTATGAGATAATGTGAATAAAAATTTGTCTAAAAAAATGTAGTTGAGATTATTTACATCAAATATTGGTAGAGAAAATTTTCAAACCTAAACTTACAATTAGCTCTCTACAAAAGTCCCTAACAACATAAGTGATAAGGATTATCCCTGAAAATGGTGTCAGTGAAGTGTTAGTTCCAAATTATACACCTCTTTTACTCAGCCTTGCACACTTGAGAAAAATGGAAATTTTGGATGATAAACATGTTAATATGTCATTATAACTGAAGAAAGGTTTAGCACATGGATGGATTAAATATAGATAATGATCGAAAAGTAGCGATAAAGGGTATGGTCAACTCCTTGCTACTTATAGCTCTAACTAAACCAAGGTGAGAGGACCTAATGGGTAGCTTTCTCACGTGGAGTGATATTGTAATTCAATCTCCATGGGTATTTTTATCACAAGGAAACACAAATATAACCAGGGTATAACCAAACTTATTCACTCCACTGAAGAAGGGTTGTCACATGGAATGAATAAATGCTCTAAGTCATATACAAGCTACTGAAGAAAGATTAAAATATGATTGCAACCTTCATTATGAATAATTTTCAACAACAATGGGTCAAATGGAAGACTTATATGCTAAGCTTCAAATCACAGAATATAGAGACATTTTATATATGTAATTTCTATGCATCTATAAGCAAATAACACTCATAATATGTAACAACTATATTATTTGTAGGGTATAAAAGGGTATGACAAGTTAGATAGTTACAAAAAAAGAGTGGTATTCTGTTCATTTTTAAACAACAAGGATTCTTTCAACATACATGACATTATTCATTTTCAAAGAATACAGAAGACTAAGATGCAAGCTAAAGGAAATACCAAGAGTGGTTTGCATTTATTGGTGCCAATGAAATGCAAATACCTAAATTATTATTAAAACCCTAGCACATACAATGTAAATAGAATTTCATAAACATTTTTATATTAAATTCATAAATTGAGAGTACCCTTAAATTCAACAACATATTTTCAAATCAAATTGTAGAAAGAGGTTTATAATCTTAGATATATGCCCAAAATGATAACCAATGATAAGGATTAAAATAGATATCCAATTAGTAGAATTTTTGAAACATATCATTGCACTTCATCAATAGAAAAGAGTAAAAACCACAAGTATTTTCATTAACTTTACAAATAAACCTTACATACATCATTTTTATAGAATACTGCCATCAGGACAAGCATGGTGATTTTTCTCTTCTAATAAGGGAGATATAAACATGCACTCAGATCTTTCTAATGGATGTAAAATTGTAACCAACTTATCAATATAGAAAATACATACACACAACAATGGATCCTAAAATTTTGAAGAGCCTAAACTTAGAAAAAACTAACAACCAAAAATAACCATAGAAAAGAGTACAAACCTTCTGTTTATAAAATTTTCTCACCCATTTGAAATCCAAGAATATGGTTTGTAATTTATAATATTACAAACTTGGAAACAACTCTTGAAAATTTGGCAAAGATGCTTCTAGCTAGAATATGCTCTTTTCCATGCCTAGAATCTTCATGATTTTGTAAGGAAAATGATTGTTGTAACTACCTCTACATATAATGATGAGAATTTTCAACAAACCCTTTGATTTTTTGGTTTAAAATGCATTTCATTTGATCTTAAAGGATAATATTTGTTTTGGAGGCCAAGAAATTCCTTTATCTTCTTGTGCAACTACCTAGTCATTTCTTTGATCAATCATTTACATAGCTAGAATCTCCTAGGCAACTGCCCTTCCTTTTATGCATGCCAAAGAACAACCTTGCCTTGTAATGATTTCGTGGGAATATTGTAGATTAATGGCCATCTGAATGATCTTGTTTGGAATGGCCCACCTTGGTCTTGTAGACCTATAATATTTCTCCCATGGAGATGTTAGAACAAGCAAAACATTTGGAAAAATGTAAAACTTAGGTTATTTTACCTCTTCACCTTTTTGGCTTCAACTTGTTTTATCACACTTTTTATTTTTCACATTTTGAATTTTTAGGGTTTCCTACAAATAGTTTAATGCTTAAATGGATTACTTTTCACTGTTTAGCCTTATGGGTAAATTTGGGTCCCATTTGTAAGATTGTACTTTTCTTTTTTTGAGGTAAATTCAAAACTCAGCAACACATTTACAATTTGCAAATTTTTAACTTGTATATTGCAGTTACAGTTCCATTAAAAAGTTCTTGTAGGGAAATGGGAACTCTAAGTGCAAATTAAAACTTACAAATTTGTAACATGCAATTTACAATTGCAGTTCTGCTCAATAGTTCCCTTAGGCAACTAGGAACTTTAAATGCAATATGCAATTTACAAATTTGTAACTTGCAATTTATAGTTTTAGTTCCCTTCAAATGTTCCCTTGAGGAACTAAGAACTTAAAATGAAAATTTCAATTTTAGTTCCCTTCAAAAGTTCCCTCAGAGAACTGGGAACTTCAAGTGCAATTTGTAATTTTCATAAATGCAAAATTGTAATTAGCTTGGAAACTTTTGCTTTGAACTAGAACCCCATGTTTGACTAGTGTTGACTGGTGCATTTCACAGTTCCAAATGCAATTTACAATTTGCACATTTTAAAAATTACAAAATTGCATCCCTCCATGAAATCTCCCTAGAGATCCTCTTGAGTTGACTTTTATTCCACTTGCTTTGACTAGTGGGATTGGGAGAGTTGACTCCACATTGGAACTTGCATTTTTATGAAGTGCAATTTTCAATTTACATCTCCCACCAAAATATCTTGGGGACTTTGGAGCCTCATTTTCAACTTTTGAAACTTGAAATTTCTTGACTTTCCACCTAAATCCATTCCATCCTGATTTATCAATTTACCTTCTAGAAAAGTTTCTCAGGAACTAACCTTTCTCAATTTGATGCCTCAACTCAAAAATCTCTCTTTGTGCACAATGTATTTGAATATGAAACATTCACCAATGAAAATATTTCTTTACCTCCATTTCCTCATGGATCAATTTCCAAATCTAGTTCCTTGGCTGAATTATCAAATGCATTCCTAGAGGTTGACTGAGTATTTTCCATCCATATCACTTTGGCTCCTTTCACAATATTATTTATTGAAATAATAATCGCCTATAAAATAACAACATAAGAGACATACAAACTTGGGAGTTCAAAGGCAAAGGAGGCTATGTTCACTCCAAACCTCTCAAAAAGAGAACTTGTTATAATAAGTTTTGTACCATTTATAACTAGTATGAATGATAATATATGTAGTTATAATATATCTAGTCTTGAAAGTGTTACCCATATATTGAAAATGTACCTCAAAATAACACTAAGGGCATCCTTGCAATGATTTCCTTATATCTCCACTTAGTAGGGAGAATCTGAGGCAACAAGTGAACAAGATGTACACTAAAAAAAATGATATTCATGATGATGGGAACTTAGATGTTAAATTTCTAATTTTGTCCATATTAACTTACATGACATATTCATCAAGAGTTGGAAGATGTCTTAGTTTTCATTGTTTCTTCATGCTTATCCATTATATATGCAAAACCTAATTGAGTATGAGTAAGGTTTGCCCAAATCAAATAGACCCTCCATGAAAACCCAGAAATGTCTCCTCTCTACATATAATAAAGCATGAGCAAAGATTTTATTTTTGGTGACCAACTTCATTTTAATTTTTTTGAAAGCATGCAACAAACACCAACACACTCTGTTCACTTAAATCTACACCATTCTTATTTACCCTATAAATAATGCATGTGGTTTCAAAGTTATTAATGGCACCTTCTTTTTTGGCTATTAGTTTCCACTTTTTATGGCTTCAAAATAGATTCATGCCTTGCCTACAAAATGTAATCTAGTTCATGCCCTTCGACCTCTATATTTTCCTTTCCAAAATCGTCTTAGCTTGTCTGATCAACAACTTGTTGATGTAAAACATAGCTAGAGCCTTTGGTTGAATCTATGAGTTATCATTTGCATCTGGCCTTGATCTTATATAATAGATAGATTGTCTATCCTCCTCGAGATACCACTTTGATTAATTAATGGTACGCATGTCATTCTACTAGCTAGGTGTTTCAGACATTGAATGATTGAGTCTTTAGGCCTTCCTGGTCAATAGTTATATAGTGGGATTGGGATATTTTCAAACATTTTTCAATTATCAAACTTCCTTACCTAAGTTGCATCCCCGATCAATATCTCCACCGTGTTCTTTCTTTCTATAATCTAGAAGTCCACTAGCAACTTGCAAGTTAACAGCTTGTAAATTTGCATTTCAACTTCAAATTTTTATTGGGTGTTTCTTTCTTGCTACTACTATGGGTTTGGGGAAGAAAGGTGCATGTTTTAATTTACAAGTGCAACACATGTCTTACACTTCCACCATTTTTCTCCGTGGATCTTTTGTGTTAATTTTCAAGTTTGGTCAACTTTCAGTCAACATAAAAATTCTACCATTCTCTCATTTCCATCAATGTGGTCATCCTTTTTTGGGCTTGTGAAGGATCTAAGAACTCACAAATAATTTTCAAATTAGAGTGTATGCTAACTTACATCTGCACTATAAAATAATGCCATTCAACCTCACGGGCCCACAGTTTACCACATAAACACTTGATTCATTAAAAATTATTTTTCTTTTTCATTTTACACATGGGCATGTATGTTATGGTGTGGGGCTGCTATTTAAATTTCAAATTTATTATTCCAATGTGGATCTTATGCACCCTTATCACTGTTCATCCAAACCTCCACATGGACTTTGCATTACATCCCTTTTATCCTATCACATGGGTTTTAGAATGCTTAAATGGCCCTATTTGATTTCCACATTAACATTACACATAGCATGGGATTTTATTTCTACTAATATTTTTCTTTGATGCTACATGGGTAGTAGAACCCTTATGGGGACTTAGAATTCCTAGGCATTCTTCTCTTAAAATAGCACAAATACTTGGTTTAGATTTGAGCACCAACAACATCTTCCTCACCAATCAGAATGCAAAATTGTTTTTGATGAAATATAACTATATATTAACTTAATAGAAATATACAAATAATTAACAAAAAAATATATGTCGTATGAGAGCACACCGCATATTCACACTAGGCAAGACCTAGGAGCCATAAATAGAAGTATCATAAAAATAGGCAAATCCTAAGAATAAGTCACATATAAAAAAGAAATTTAAGAAGCAAGAGCAAGGCCAAGAGTTGGTGGATCCATATCATCCAGACACCATCTTGAGCTAAGAAAGTCATTTCCATCTGGAATGGGCTCCCAACCAATAGTTTAAATAGTTTTCTTATCATATTTTTCCTATGTCTAAGTGGGTGAAATGGCCAGAGAGAGCCTGGAGAAATTATCCATCATGTATGATCATCCTCGAGGTAGCACTCCCAAACATCTGAGAATAGAAGAGGTGGAAGAGAATCCCATCTATCCTTCCTAATAAGGGAAGGAGGTGGTAGTTACCACTCTCACTACTACTCAAGAAGGGTCATGCATTGATATAGGGTACAATTATGAGAGTGGTGTCAGGAATGGATACGACTATGCCCATCATGAGGTGATAGATCCACTCTATCCTCTAGTCTAGGATCCCTGGGTATAGATGATAGAACCTAAGCCATTGCATAAGGAGCATCTCCCCAGTGGGAGCGGATATTCTAAAGGTGCCGAAGCTCCATAGCCACTTTATTGGCTTGAACTTGAATCTTTTGAAAAACATTAGAGATGATAGAGGAATTTTTTAAAGAAGAAACATTACAATCATCAGCAGTATGATTAAACATAGAATTATTTCTTTTTTTTTTGAAGCCAAAAGATAATCTCCACTCTAAAATTATTCTAGACTTGTGTGTATTTTAAAGGCACCATGGTTTTATCTCCAAGGAGGATGTGCATCCAAAGGAATAATTCAAGATAAAAAGGCTTGAAGAGATCATGGATCTAAGTCCATACCCTTTGAACTTTAGTGTCGTACCAAAAAAGATGAGGAAGGATCTCAATGTGGCCATAGAAAGGGCAAGTAGGCAGGTGTACTCCTAGATGGATGAGTCTTCTATCATTTGGTAAGCCTTGGTACAGTATACATTAAGCAAAATGAGCAAGTTTGGGCTCCACACAAGCCCCCCAAATAGTATTGAAGCAAAATATCCACATCAAAACATATGAGTGCATCCCCCAATGGGCATTGAGCTTGTCTACCATGGTTAAATGGGGAGTGAGCTATCCATATCAGCTAACCAAAATTTGGTTTTTGCCTCCTCCTAGGGTAGCCAAGAGCTAGTTTGCTCGAAAAAGATATACTAGACAATATGAATTCCCCTTCAAAAAATTTTGAGAGTGTTGATCCCTGGTACTTTTACTAGGGGCACTTCATTGAGATTAAAAATGAAAGACCACCAGAGAGAGTGGGTGTTAGTAGATAACCCATTTCATAAACTACAACCATTCTAGAGAAGCCATGGCTTAATATTTTTCTCAAATTTCCTAATGGTTTTAACCACAAAGGATCATGTGATTTGGATAGGAGACTGAATGAAAATTGAAGTGGGAAAGCTAAGTCTTTTCTAGGATTTCTTGCCTTGAGGTAAGCCTGAGGTGATACAATGTCTAAATAACACCTTCCAAGCTTCTTGACCATCAATGGCCAACACAATCCATTTGGCACATAAGGCAATTCCTTGCTAGGCTATGTAAATAAGCCCCATCCCTCTGGCATCACGCATGAGACAACAATATTCCTAGGCCACCCTATGAAATCCTTTACCTTGAGGGGAAGTGGCCCAAATGAAATCTTTGAGAAAATTTTCCAACTTCTGGTAATATTTCTTAGAAGGTACCCAACAGAATGAGTAGTAGACATGGTGGTTGCAAGAATCTTGAGAATATTTAAAAAAATTTTGCTAATGAAAGAGATTTGGTCACCCAGTAATCTAGCTTCTTAGCAACTATGTCAACAACATATTACCACAAAAAAGGTAACAAAGCATCAAAAGTAAAGGTGATGCTAAAAATTTTAAAAAATTCATCACGTTGGATCCACTTCTAACCAAATTTAGCAGCCCACACTGGCAGAGGGAGGTAAGATTATCTTTAGCAATAAATTTTCTACCATTGGATACTAGAGCCAGAGACCAGGAAGAAGGTGTCAAGATATTGCAAGGTGTTATCCACATTGGATTCATCATCAGTGGGGTTCAGGAAGGAGTCATCCGTGAAGTGACCAATAATAATTGCATATCTTCTTGAGGGTTCATAGTGTTTGAAGGCAGATAAATTCCCTTAACAAGGCCCCTAGCTTGGGCATTGCTAAGAAGATATCCAAACCCCTTAGTCGCAAGCACATACAAGGTGGGAGCCAACATGCACCCCTGCGAATGGAGTGTAACAAACCAAACTGCTTAGGGGTGACTCCATTAATGGAAAGGATGGTTGAGGCATCTACAAAAAGCATTTGGATAGTTTGGATGAAGATGGGTCTAAAACCTAACGCTTGAAGCATGGATAAAATGAATGGCCATTCGATGCGGTCATAAGGTTTTTCAAAGTCAATTTTAATGAGCATAGCTTGCTGCTTAGACCATCTGGCCCAGTCCATACCTTCTTAGATTGTGATGATGTTATCCAATATATAACATCTTTGGATGAAACCCATTTGTTTTGGGTGCACAATGAGAGGCAACATATTATGTAGCCGGATCACCAGAGCCTTGCCGGTGATCTTATAGAGGACATTTAGGAGGGTGATGGGCTACCAATTGTAGATCAATTTAGGATCTCCCTACTTATGTATGAATTTAATATTCCCTTTATATATATTTTTATCTAGTGAATGCGAGTGAAGCGCTTCTTGATAAACCTTATGTAAGTCACTGCGCACAAGGTCTCAAAGGGTTTTATAGAATTTGGAGGGAAAGCCATCAATGCCATGAGCTTTGTCATCAGCCATGTGAGACACTACCTCATGCAAGTCATCAACAGTGAGGGGTCTATCGTAAGCCACCTATTGGGAGGGAGTGAGTTTGCATGGCACCACTATGAGGCATTGTTGGAGGGCAATTTTATGCTCAGTCGAGGGAGCTTGACCTTTGAACACTTGCTGATAATGGTGGACAAAGGCTTGAACAATAGGCAGAGACTCTATGAGTCTGTTGCCGGCCTCAGACATGACTTAAATTTGTTGTTTCAAGTTCCTAGTTCGCAACATTTGAAAGAACTGTTTTGAAGCTTCATCCCTAATCTTTCTATGATTAATAGATATATTGATGAGATTCAATAAAAAAAGGAGAAATTAATAGGAAACATCTTTAAAATACTTCACTGCATTGTTAAATAGACTATTACACTTGAATTTTTTAAAGTAATATATACATTATATTTCGATATATTTTACAATTTGTATAAAATTTTAAATCAAACAAAAGTGTTATTTTATATTAAAAATTATTTAAATTACATTAATTTAAGTAATTATTTTAAAATGATTTTAAAATTTAAATTCAATGTTGTGAATTAATAATATTATAATAAAAATTATATTATTAAATAATTAATATAATTATATTATAAATAAATAATTAAATGATATAACAAAAATTTGAAAAAAATAATACCTATTTAAAATTAATTATAATAAAACCATTTTTTCTTTTTAATTATATATGTATATAGAAAATTTTGTTACGTATATCTTATTTTTATATTACTACATGTCTTATCATTAGTCATATGTGACTTTCGCCCTTTAGGGCTTTAAGCTTTGACTGGGGCATTAGTTGACAAAAGAGACACAATTGTAATAGCATTTTAGGTGTGTTCACATTGTAATATAATTATAGTATACAAACAAATGACATATAACCTATTCAATATATGAATAGTGGTGACACAATTTTACACTGCATATCTTCCCATTTTTATTTCTCATTATAAACTCAGCTTGAAACTGTTGATGTCTTTTACTATCATTTTTGTGCGAGCTGTGAGCTTAAGCTGCACACACAAATGTAACAATTTGAAGTCGTGAGGTCCAAACGCTGGAAAAATAAGCAGAGTTTTGATCCGGAATTTGTCCTTTGTGCGTGCGGATTACGGTCAGCTCGCTCGGCATGTAACAATTTGAAGGTAAATTTTTATCTCCGTCTCCATGCTAGTCTCATATGTTCTATCCTCTGCTACGGCTTTCTCTAACACCTAACTCTGCAACTGCTTTTGTCCATTCTCTAAGACCTTTCTTCATCGTAACTGGATCATCAACACTAATATTAAGATTATTTATTATAGAAACCCCGTTTATTTCCTTCGGCCTTATGAAATTTTCCTTCCTTGATTTCTCAACTGGCATAAGCATTCCGCTTTGATCATGATCAGAACCTTCCTCATTATCGGAAGAGAGAAAACATTGTCCATCGACACATTCATCTTTCCTCTGCTCCTCTTCAGCGGACGTCAACTGACAGCGTTGTGTATCATATATTTTACGATCAACTTTTGTGTAATCGACACCCGACATTGCTAACGCCTCCAGCGACATGTTGCATTCAGGTAACTGTTTGTAATCGTTCTCAAAGAATGTGAAAAATTCTTTTTTTAGTGTAGAATAGTTGAACACAAATATGTTGCAGTGAGTAAATAAGGACGAGGAGAAGAATTATATTCCGTATTCTCTTTATGCACAAAGTTGAACACCAGCGGAGCATGAAACAACAAAAGGACTCTAAAGTTTGAATTATATGCAATTTAGTTGCGTGAGTATAAGGGGAGTGGGCAGTGTGAAAGCTTGTTAGTCAATGAGCTCTTGGTCGACGGCAACATACCATGTCACATGAACAAAGCAACGATTCATTCATCAAAGGCAACATATCATGTCCAATCACCAGGTTTCTTAAGTATATTCGATTGATTGCATCATGCATGTTGATCAAACAATTACTTAAGTCTGCTTGTGTAAGGTTCGCTATTTATGATTAGACAGAAGATGTGACATATGATATCTGCCATGGTTGTGGATCTCAAAATAGAGCATCAGGATTCACGGAAGCCTTAAAGAGTGAAAAGCCCATTTGAAAAATTATGCAACGTTGGTCGCGGAGTACGTGGCCGAGGACTAACTTTGTTCTTTACTGGTGGCGTTCAAACCGTGAATCACATGATAAACGGTTTAACTGTGAACTTTTCTTAAAATTCAAGAGAATTAGTTAGAGTATTTATAAGAATAACTACAGACGTTATTGACTATTTTTTAAGAGACTGAATCAAAGAATGGTTTTTGCTGCGAAATTGCTGTGTTGGTGCCAAATATATTTAAGAATTATAAGCTTATAAAACTACGCTCTGTAAGCTGGTGTGGTATTTGTCTTATCTCCGGAATTCCATGAAATATTTTGCTTCCGACACATCCATGAAAATTGAAAGGCAAACCGTCAAGGTCTATTTATCAGAATTTACTTCTGTAACGTTTCATTAGATCTATTGTTACCGAATAAAAAGTTAAAAAATTTACATGAGATTATAAAATAAAGCCGTTGGTTGAAATTCATGATTCAAACTTCCTGTCAAGGAACAAATCTGGTTCAAAACAATTAAAAAAAAAGAAGAAACACCAGCAAAACACGTGTAAGCCAAACAACAGCAAATCATCTACATAATAAATATCGATAAACTAAGCACAGGGCCACTATATCAGGAGGTGGAGGACCGTCCTTAGGTGGCTGAGCACTCCAAGAGGAAGCCCCAACCGATTGTGTATCAGGTGCCACCCATCCATCCATAAGGTCTAGGGGAGCCAAAGAAATAATATTGCCCCACCAAGGAGGATGCTGCACCACACTACCAACAATTTAGGGACCAAGGGATGAACCCTACCCAAATAGACCAACGACAAACTTCCCATGCATCAGAAACAAAATCCAACACCCTTGTTGAGGAGGGGATAGAGAAACAACTATGGCAATGTGACCGGATCTGCTAGCGTCTAGTCACGGGAGGTGGAGAACCCTATGGTTGATGATCTGAGATGATTTGGCTCATAGCATAGGGATTAGTCCCCCAATGTTCAAGTAGATCCTATAAATCCTTGAGTTCCATCGCCACCTTTTCTACCTTGGATTGAATTTGCATAGAGGACAAATTTATCATAAACTCCTTGTCATTAATACAAAAATTGAAAACATATTTCTTCATTGTTAAATGAAGCAGAGTTTATAGCTTTCCCATTACTGAAAAAATAAGAGCTTTAAAGAAAATCCATAAAAAAACTCTAGATACCAGTCAATTTGCAAAACCCCCAAAGATGGCATGAGAAATGTTAAGGATGGAAGGGCTAAAACAGACTTTATATCCATTACCATGTAGATTGAGGTTTGGGACATGTCCAAAAGATGTGCTTGAATGACTTTGGTCTGGAACGAGCTGAGAACTTGGCATTAGCAAATCCAAGATGAGAAAGACACTCTCTAAGTAGAAGACCTTGATAAACTAGAGAGAAAAGAAAATCATCAAGCTTAGGTTCTATTAGTCCATATTTTGTTGAGTCAAATAAGACAAGTCCTAGGAAGGAAATTTAGATTCCAATACCTATTAAGCTTACCTAGAGGTGAATAGAATGGGCTTGTGACTTGATATATGAGGCTTGAAGAGTAGTTCTTGAAATGAGTATCACAGTTCCATCTCCAATATTTACATCAATCATGTAAAGATTGAAAACCTAATTTATAGAGCATAACATCCATGGTTAACACCTAAATACAGAGAAAAATGAGGAATTCATAATTGTTTAAATTGAATCTGGCTTTTAGAAAAGGCTATTGATCCCAATCATGAACTGAGACAAAATCCTTCACAATTTATATTCCTTTCTTGAAAATCCTCAAAGCTTTCATACCACATAACTGTGTTAGAGGGAGACTAATATTTTTCATAATAGGAGACCACCAATGGTTATGGTGATTGAAGGAAAGACCCCTACAAAAGCCATCATAAACCCATACTAATTATTGGTTGACATATTCAAAATATCTATAAATACTTTTAGCCAAAAATGAACCCTAAATTTTTATTGGGGAAAGAATGATAATAAAAGTGTGGAAACAAATATTTTTCAAACTAGACTTACCTTAGTCACATATAGAAGACATATAATGACCTAGGAAAATTTCACAAGATTCATTGCCTTCATCATCTCTAAAAACCTATTTATCACAAACGGAAATGCTTTGCCTATAAATATAAATAATCCCCATACCTTATTTATTATGATAAATACTCCAAATATCCAAAGAAAATTTATGGATCCCTTGCATTTGTTAGGCATTATAATAGAGAAAGTCTTTTGAAATATTTTCCAACTTGTCATAGGAGGCTTTAGTGGGGTCCCAATAGGAGAGGTAGCGAACATGAGTAACAACTAGAATATTAATACACATGAAAAATACATACTAAAAAGTGGGGTTTGTTGACCCAATATTCAACAATATTATCCAATCTGTTCATGACATATTGCCACATTTATGTAGGGGAACTTTTGAAGGCAAATGGAATGCCTAAGAAAATGAATTAATATTTTGGATGAATTCATTTTCATATTTATTGGCATAACCAATTTAGCATGGGAATCAAATGATTTATGAAGTGTAGGGTTATATTCAACTATAAGATGAAGCTAGAAGCTTTGTCAAAAATGTACAAGCAATGCAAATCCTCCTTAAAATATTTTTATTTATCTTCGTCAGTAAGAAAAGTATCATCATTAAAATGGCCATTGGTGATTTCAAAGGATCAATCAAGTAGAAAATTCCCCTAATGAGACCTCATTGAGATCTATTAGCTAAAATTTATCTATCTAATAGCACAAATAAACAAACAAAACATATAACTCTTGCATAAGATGGGAACCTCTCCATATAGACAGAAGAGGATAAAACTATCATTCTTGATCCTATTGATAGTGAGATAAGGAAAGGCATCCGAGAATACATTTTGGGCATCGAATTAAAAATTAGCCAATGCCAAGAGTTGAATCATAAGAAGAATAAAAAGCCACTCAATTTTATCATAATATTTTTTTCAAGTTATAATTTGAGAAAGATGATTAAATGAAGAGAGGATCTTTGCCACTCCATTCATTCCAAAACAAAAATAAGGTTGTCTAAAATATATTTATTTTTGATAAATCATGTTTGCTTAGATATGACTATGTGAGGTAGGAGAAGCTAGGCACAATTAACAAGGGCTTTAGCATGTAGTTTTTTATGACACATGGAGGAGAGTGATGGGGCACCAAATGGTGATAATATCATTTTTTTTGGATTTGGGGATGAATTTGATGTTTCCATTATCAATAAGGGATCCCAAATATTTTTTGGCAAAGATTATTTATAGACTTGAAGCAAATCAGACCCCAAAAATACCAAGTAGCATTATAAAACTCATAGGTTAAACCATCAATATGTAGTACATTATCATTACTCATCCATTGAAAAACATCACATAGCTCATAAAAATATAAATGCACATCACATAATATTTGTTCAACTAGATTGAGTTGTTGAGGATCAACATCTAAGCATTCTTGCAAAGCTTGAGCTCTCTCCACTCTGCCTCAGTGGTCCAAAAACATAACAAAGATGTTAGGGGAATTTGTTAGTATCAGTTGAGATGAATTAACGATATTATCTAGTCTATAGATGTATTGTCTCTAAAGCTTTTAAATAATTATTTGGAGGCCTTAAATCAAATTTTGATCCAATAAAGACAGCCTTTTTAGCTACATGATTGTTTATAAATTTTATTTGTTTTTTGAGAGAGGTAGCCAAGGTTCACTATTTATGTAATGCTTTCCATTTATGATTAGACAGAAGCTATGAGATATAATACCTGACATGGTGGATGTCAAAATTGAGCATCATGATTCATAGAAGCATTAAAAACATTGAAGGCATATTTGAAAAAATATGCAATGTTGGTGGAAAAGTATGTGGTTGGGATAACTTTATTCTTTACATGGGTTATTTAAATACTGAATCACATGATAAATGACATAACTTTAAAATGTGCTTAAAATTCACGTGAATTATTTAGATTATGGGTGAGAATAACTATAGATGTTATTGACTATTTTTTAAGAGACTGAATCAAAGAAGGTTTTTTTAAACAAAATTGTTGTCTTGGTACCAAACATATTCAAGAATTATAAGCTTATAAAACTAGGTTATGTAAGCTAGTGTAGTATTTGTCTTATTTTCATAATTCCATGACATATTTCAATTTTGAATCATCGATAAAAATTGAAAGACAAACCATCATGGTCTATTAATGGTAATTTACAATTATAATGTTTCACTAGATCTATTATTACCCAAAAACAACAAAAATAATATTAAAAACATAAATGAGGTTATAAAATAAAGCATCTAGTTAGAATTCATAGTTCAAGCTTTCTATAAAGGAATAAATCTAGATCAACACAACATATAATAAATAAACACTAGTAAATAATGGTAATACAAACACAAAAATGCAACTACATAACAAACATCAATAAATTAAGCAAAAGCCATTGCACCTGAATGAGGAGGTGGATAACGTCCATAAGTGGTTGAGTGATCCAAAAGGAATGCTCAATTGAGGGAGGATCACAAGCCACCAATCCATCCATGGGGTTCAGAAGAGCCAAAAAAAAAGAATAATTCCCCCCTAAGGAAGAGGATAGACTACACTACCAACATGTCATGGACTAATACGTGAAACCCATCAAGATAAACCTGTGATAGATTTCCCATACAGAGGTAATGAAATCCAACACTATCATTGAAGAGGAGAGGGTAGAGAAATAATGATGACTATCTGAGTGACTCTGTTGGCATCTAGCAACAATGGTGTATAACCTTGTGGTAGATGATCTAAGATGATGTAGCTCATAACATAGGGAGCAGTCCTTAAATGGTCAAGTATCTACTATAAATCCCTGAGTTCCAATCCCAATGATTTTACCTTGCCTTGAATAATCATAAAGGCCAAATTTATCAAAGTCACATTGTCATTGATATAAAAGTGACAATATGTTTCTTCATTGTTAAAAAAAGCATTGTTTCTAGCTTTCCATTAAAGTAGATTGAGCTTTGGGACATGTCAAAAAGATATTATTGAATGAATCTTGTTTGGAATAAGTCAAGCACTTGGGGTGAGCCAATCCAAGATGAGAAATATCCTCTCTATGTAGAAATCCTTTATAAACTAGACATAAATTAAAATAATCAAGCTTGGGTTATAGCAATCAATATTTATTGAGTCGTGTAAGCCAATTCCTAGGAAATCAATTTAGATTCTAACCCCTATTGAGCTTACCTAGAACTAGAAAGAATGGTATCATGACTTGATATATGAGTCTTGAAGAAGAGTTCCTAAAATGAGTATCATAGTTCTATATCCAATATTTTGACAAATCATGTGAAGATAACAAATCCAATTTGTGGAGTAGAACTTCTAGTATTAACTCCTAAGAACAAATAATAACTAGGAAGTTGGAATTATTTAAATTGAATATATATATTTAGCAAAGGATAAGGATCCCTATCACAATCTAAGATAAAAACATTCACTGTTTAAATTCCTTTCTTTAAAAGCCTCAAATGTTTCATACCATGCAACTCTGCTAAAGGGACACTAGTAATTTTCATAATAGGATACCACTAGTGGATATGGCCATTGAAGGAAAGACCACTATGAAATCCATCACCAACCCATATTAATTTAGGTTTGACATATTCCTAATATTTCAAAAAAAATTAGCCATAAATGAGTCCTCAATTTCAATTGGGCAAAGATTGATAAAAAAAAGTGAGGAAATAAATATTTTTCAAACTAGACTTATCGTAGGGAGATCTGGAAATGATATAATGACCTAACATAAATTGATTCATTGCCTTCATAATCTCTAAAAACCCATTTAACAAAAAAGTAAATGATTTTATTATAAATACCACTAATACCTATACATTATTTATCATGAGGAATACACCAAATTTATCAATAAAATAAGTGGAACCCTCACATTTGTTTGGCATTAGAGAAAATAATGTCATTGGGAATATTTACCAGCTTGTCATAGGAGGATTTAGGTAGGGCCCAATAGGAGGAATATTATACATGAATAACAACTAGAATTTTAATGCACATAAATTTCATGATAAAGAGGGGGATTTGTTGACCCGTAACTCAAAATTTTTATCCAATATGTTATGACATATTACCTCAATTTCGTAGAGGAAATATCGAAGGAAAATGGAATGGATAAGAACATGAGTTTCTCCTTTGAATGAATCCATTTTAGTTTTTATTTCCATAACAGATCTATAATGGGCATCAAATTATTTCCAAATAATTGGGTTTTATTCCATGACAAGATGAAGCTAAAAGCTTTGCTAAAAATGTCTAGGTAATGCAAATACTTTATAATTTTATTCTATTTTATATTCGCCAGTGAGAAAATTATCATCATAAAAATGGTCTTTGGTGATTTCATAGGATCAATTAGGGAGAATAATTCCATTAATAAGACCTTGCTTATATATATGATCCAAAAATATCAAAAAAAATTAATAGACAAAACATATAAGGCTAGCATAAGATGCAAACCTTTCCATATAGATCAGAAGAGGCTAAAACTATCATTATTGATCACATTGATAGTTAGATATGGAAATGAATCTAATAATATATTTTGGAAATCCAATAAAAAAGTATCCAAAGCCAGTAGTTAAATCATAGCAAGACTAAAAACCCACTCGATCCTATCGTAAGATTTTTCAAAATATAGCTTGAGAAACATGGTTTGATGAAGAGAGGATATATCCCACTCCATTCATTCCCAATAAACATTAAGGTTGTATAAAATATAATTATTTTTGATAATTACCATTTACTCTATTCTGACAATGGTAAGTATGAGGATCCAGGCATGATGCACAACTTTATCAAGGATTTTTAATGACACATTAAGCATAGTGATGGAGTGCCAACTAGTGATAAGCTCAAGATCATTGGCATTGGGGATAAATTTGATGTTCCAATTATAAATAAGGTATCCCAAATTCATTTTTGTATATCTTCATCATATAATTGAAGCAAATAAGGACAATAAATTCCAATTATATTTATAAAACTCATAGGTGAACCCATCAATCCCTAGATATTTATAATTACCCATCCATTACAAAACATGAATATCTCATCAAAAGATAAAAGAACATCACAAAATTTTTGTTTATCTTGGCTAAGTTATTGAGGGATAACATCTAATCATTCTTCCAAAGTTTGCACTCTCTCCACTATTTATTACTAGTTCAAAAAAATAATGGAGATGTCAGGGATATTAGTGAGTATTAGTTGAGATAAAGTGATTGTCTTGATCTAGTCTAACCTTTCTTGGCTCTAAAATATTTAAATAATTATTTGAACACCTTAACTCTAATTTTCATTCAATAGAGTTGATCTCAAATTTATGCCCCTTTAGCTACATGAATGTTTAAAATTTTGATTTAGTGTTTGAGAGAAGCAACCAAGATATGAAATTATGAGTAAAATATATTTTTCTCAAGGAGGGAAGAAATTATATTGTATTATTTTATAAGTGTACCATTAGGCCACTTATGAACACATGCTCTCTATTTACCATAATGGAGGAGAAATATGTTTGTGTAGAGGATGGCCTTATTCCACCATTAAATCCAACTGGTGGAGTAAATTGATTATGGTTTTTGGGAGTAAAACAAGTCTAATAAAATTGGAAAGTATAATTGATGGACATATGTGTGACCTAAACTATTTTACCTTTTTCATAATCATTTTGTATGTATTTGTCATTTTAAAGCATAGAAATAGACTACCTAATGCAAAGAGTCATTCATTTCGGGAATAAAATAAGATGGAATATGAAGATACAATGATTTCTAAAATTGTATATATTGTTGATAAAATGATGGCCCTAAGCCATCTTTACTCTTCTACCTAGCTCTGAGTAAACTCTTTAGCAATCCTTGACAAGACATCCTCTTGAACTAAACCCAAGAACAAATACCAATGATGGAATAATGGCTTACTTAATATAAAAAAAAATCATCATGTTTGACTCAATGACCATAGATAATGAACACTTCCTCTTACCTCTAATTAAAACTTGTTCTTAGCTCTGAAACTTGATAGATGTATTTAGTCATATAATAAAATCACAAATTATTAACTTGATACATATATTTAGTCTTGAGAAAAAACACTAATCAACATCAGAATATAAGAAACCTTTTTTCAAGACATCACTCATCCTCTTAGAATTCATAACTCTCAAGAAACTATAGTGTTAACTTAGATGTTAGATAAAACTCATGATTCAGCTCTCTTTCAAGATCTGATTTGTATAGATCATACATCATATGAATTTTTAGGAATATTTTTCAAATATTAATTAAATACCTTGGATAATCTATTGATATAAATATACCATTCCATTTATCTCACAAAACCAATCTTTGATTATTGGTTTTCTTCAAATCTCTTAAAAAAGTATAAGACGCTTATAAGCCTACTAAGCATAATTGAGCTATACTAGGTCAGACTTAAAAATAATATTATGTAATGCCTTTAAATACCTTAGACAATTTTTTATAAATGAATATAATGTGTTTCAACCTTTAAACCCTTAGTACAAAGCATAATTCTAAGAATTTTCTCCTTAACCCTTTATAAGCCTACTAAGCCTAATTGGCTCAAGTAGATAAAAACTTATAATACCTTGATATAAAACTTAAAAATGGATAAAAAAGTGATGAATTGGTGAAAAAAAATACAATCCAACCTTTACTTAAATAAATTTGGTGCCATAATATAAATTTTGGGTTTTTAGTTATACTCACTCTCTTAGAAACTTAGAAATACAAGGTTGAAGCACACAAAGTCAACTATAATTATGTTTGTACATGTCCTAAAAGTATCAAACCACTTAAATTTTTTATTAAACTCTCTTTAAAAGTTTTTCAAAAAAATTTATAAAATTTGAAGCGTTCAAACAAAATTTATTACCCTTTTTCTTCACTTAACCCTGGAACTAGGGTTTTCTTACACCTACAGGAGCTGAGAGCTTACTAAAGATTTTTTATAAATCTTAATACCTTTATATTATTTAAAATTCCTGGATAACCTTAATATCTCTCCCATAAATTTTTTAAAATACTTATATTGAGACCACACACAATGTTACTTATACAATAAATGATGGTAAATAGGGGGTTTAAGGCAAAATAGGGTTTTTTTTGTGTTTTAAAGACAACTACCTCAAAATTAACTTGAAAATAATTCATTAATTAATATATTTATCTTATTTATACTCCTTAAACATGTATACACTAAATTAAAAAAATAAAAAACTCTTGATTTACAATAAAATGATCAAATATACCTTTAATACCCAGTTCTTACAAACTGTGACTCATCATCAGTCCTTCTATAATGGGAAACTTGTATTTTTATGCTTGAAATATCCTTTATATAGTTCCTTAAAACAAGGATTGAGGTTTATCATGTGTTAAGTTCTGAGCCAATCTTCTAATTTGGTTGAACCAACTCAGATTTCCTCTCACTCACCCAAGTTCAGCTTAGTAGTTTGTCCTCACTTGTAGGTCTTGAATATATCATTAAATATTTAATACAATAAGGACTATTATGACCTATTTCCCAAAAGTATTTCATTTTGTTAACTTAGATGTTAGATAAAACTCATGATTCAGCTCTCTTTCAAGATCTGATTTGTATAGATCATACATCATAAGAATTTTTAGGAATATTGTTCAAATATTAATTAAATGCCTTGGATAATCCGTTGATATAAATATACCATTCCATTTACCTCACAAAACCAATCTTTGATTATTGGTTTTCTTCAAATCTCTTAAAAAAGTATAAGACGCTTATAAGCCTACTAAGCATAATTGAGCTATACTAGATCAGACTTAAAAATAATATTATATAATGCCTTTAAATACCTTAGACAAATTTTTTTAAATGCATATAATGTGTTTCAACCTTTAAACCCTTAGTACAAAACATAATTCTAAGAATTTTCTCCTTAACCCTTTATAAGCCTACTAAGCCTAATTGGCTCAAGTAGATCAAAACCTATAATACCTTGATCTAAAACATAAAAATGGATTAAAAAAAGTGATGAATCAATAAAAAAAAAACAATCCAACCTTTACTTGTCTCCATTTGGTGCCATAATACAAAATTTGGGTTTTTAGTTATACTCACTCTCTTAGAAACTTAGAAATATAGGGTTGAAGCACACGCAGTCAACTATAATTATGTTTGTACGTGTCCTAAAAGTCTCAAACCACTTAAATTTTTTATTAAAATCTCTTTAAAAAATTTTCAAAAAAAAATTATAAAATTTGAAGCATTCAAACAAAATTTATTACCCTTTTTCTTCACTTAACCCTGGAACTAGGGTTTTCTTACACCTAGAGGAGCTGAGAGCTTACTAAAGATTGTTTATAAATCTTAAGACCTTTATATTATTTAAAATTATTGAATGAACATAATATATCACCCATATAACCTTTAAAATACTTATATTGAGACCACACACAATGTTACTTATACAATAAATGACTTTAAATAGGGGTTTTAAGGCAAAATAGGGTTTTTTTGTGTTTTAAAGACAACTACCTCAAAATGAACTTGAACATAATTCATTAATGAATATATTTATATTTTTTATACTCCTTAAACATGTATACACTAAATTAAAATAATAAAAAACTCTTGATTTACAATAAAATGATCAAATATACCTATAATACCCAGTTCTTACAAACTGTGACTCATCATCAGTCCTTCTACAATGGGAAACTTGTATTTTTATGCTTGAAATATCCTTTATATAGTTCCTTAAAACAAGGATTGAGGTTTATCATGTGATAAGTTCTGATCCAAGCTTATAATTTGGTTGAACCAACTCAAATTTCCTCTCACTCACCCAAGTTCAACTTAGTAGTTTGTCCTCACTTGTAGGTCTTGAATATATCATTAACTATTTAAGATAATAAGGACTATTATGACCTCTAAAAGGTATAAAAAACTTAAATTTTACAAAACCATCTAGGGAGTTTAGGTAAAGTCTTATACAAGTCAATAAACTTTGTAACAAAGGCCTTTATTCATGAATCTACACTGAAATATTTGATAATTCAAATTAGAAAATTTGGAGGGAAACTCTCCAAACACCATTTAAGACATAAATTATACTTATAATTCCTCAATAAGTGCTTATTAATACTAGGTCAACTTCTTAAGACTCTTAATATTAAGGATAAGCCAAACATCTTGATGTGAAGGATCACTCCCTAAGGTAATATTTAAAGGGGTATTTTTTAAACCAAGATACTGGTACCACCATGACCCTCTTCATGTAATGTGAAAACATGTGTGGCATCGAATAAAATATAATTTAGTGTATTTTATGAAGTAAACCCTATAATTTTAACCTCTTGTAGATAAATAAATTATATAGCTTTGAATTATTGATAGGCAACTCACATAGATAATTTACAAGAGGACTCTATGAGACCTTAAACATTCCAACATAAAATTTCATTGGGGAGTATAATATATGCGTAGTTCCCCATTAACATATTAAATATCTTCAAGATCCCCAAAAGTATTTCATTGTTTTAGTAACATGAAATACCCAAGCTAGATGAAATGATGTTTAGGTCCATTTTACTCTAGAGGAGAATTTTCACTACCTTAAGAGGGGTTGTAAGACTGCCTAGATGTAGGACCACTTGTAGAATATGTCCCAATAGGATATGAATTTATGTGAGGCTAAGTAAATTTTGAAATTTATCTCTATGAGGCTATTATAAAATTAAGAGGTTTGCAGCAATGACTAATATTTCAAATCTAGGAGAAGGGTTTTTGCACAAAAGGTGAAATGATAGGTTGGTTATCTCAATTACCAAAAGAATAATTTTTTTGTCTCAAAATTATTTAGTCATTCATTTTATCTACACCCTCGAGCATATCAGACAGTAATTTTTCACCAGAGGGTTTGGTCTACCCAATGAGAGGAAAATATTTAATTTAATGTTTAATAGATAAATAAAGAACTCATGTGTTTTTATATTTAAATAAAAATAATAATTGTGCTTATTACTCTGCATTATCTTGAATATCAATGGATTCCTTCAAATCCATACTCAAGTAGACATTGACACATATACACTTATGGAGGAATGTAGAATAATTACCTTCATCTTGGATATGAATTTGGTGTGAGGCCCATGGCTTCATTGCCTATCATATGCTCATCCATATGCCCATCTCCATCTCCATCCCGTATATAGATTTGATCTGATCCCAATGGTTCATTTTTTGTTAATGACATAAAACATTATCTATGGGTTTGAATATTTCTTCGAGGAATGAACATACAGGAAGTGGGAGCCTAGGAAGCTTAATCCATACTAGTACCTAAAGGGTTTCCAAATTAGTAAATTTTAAGGTATGGGTCCATAGAGATAAAATTAAGATTGTTCCTGAGGAACCAAAAAATTTATTTAATAAGAATATTTTTGACTTGGGACAAATCATTCAAGGAGAAAATATATAACCCATTTATTAGGTTTTTAATACCAATGACATGGGCATTAAAAGGTTCCCACTAATGTGAAAACAATACTTTGGGGGACTTATTTGAAGAGGTGTGGATGACAAAGTAAGTTATAACATAATAATAATCATGCCACTTACATAGATTATCTATGGCATAATATTTTCAAAAACATCAGGGTGAGATGGAGAGTTGGAATTTATACATTATTGTAAACATTCAACATGAATTTATTGGCTCATTTCGGATCCATCCTTAGTGTCATTTGAAATTATAGTTACAACGGAGTTGATAGAGGCCATTATAAATTAAAAATCCAATAAACAAAGGATAGTGATAATTTTTTTATAAATTTTTTATTTTCTTTGAAATTTATAAAAACATGGTGTAATAAGAAATAAACGTAGTAAATAAAAATGAAGCAATCCCAACATGAAACCCTAGCAAATGATGTTTACATAAGCCTCTTCCATGGATAGAGAACTCCATTGTTTTGGTGTAAGCTTTGAGTTGGAATTAATTCATCATTAATAGGTATTTTACAACATAATCAAGATGGGAAAAAGGATGAGATAAAATTAAATTAAAAAAATTAAATGGATAATTATATAATAATAAATGTAGCTTCGATGTCATTCAAACAAAAACTTTTTGAAAAGGATAATGACAAAGGGGCATAGATTTATTTTTTCAAAAGGATTTAAGTATATAATTATATTATATTAATTTATAATTTGGTGAATAGTATAGTAATCCTTCAGTTTCACCAATTAAACTACAATCTTATCAACATAGATATGTTTAATTTTTTTCTAACAAAAATAAAACCAACATAGATATATTAAATATATCTATCTATAAAATGATGATAAAGATCAATTTAAAGCTTGTATCTTCGATTTTTCACATGCTACCATTATTAATAACATCATTAAATTCTTCCTAAATTCCCTAATAGTGGGTGAAAAATCATGTCAATCTTATTACACCAATGCATCAAGCTTAATAAAATATTACATTACAAAATGTGGCTCCAAAATATATGGCCAAGATAATATAATTTTTGGACTTAATTATCCAATAAATAATAATAAGAATTCTAACAGATAATCAAATATAGATCAAAATTTAGGTCAAAATTAGAGTTAATGTACTCACAAATATTATAATATACTGACATCTCCCATGGCTGTCATTGTAAAACACCTTTAAAAATGATAAAATATATGCATAATAGGAGTAATTTCTAACATTAATTATTGAACTTCTTCCCCTTTGAGATTTTTTAGGCTTTAAACAATGATCTTATGGATTATTTCTTAAATTTAATCTTCCTTTTGAACTATGGAAATAGATAAAACCTCAAATTTTTTCCAACATTTATAATAATCATCAAAATATATATTTTTAAAACAACCAATTTTAATCCATATGTCAAGGAATATGTTGAAGGATTTCAATTTTAGGTTTCTTTACCTTATCTATAAAAACATATAATGTTAACTCTATGGATTTGTTTTAGACTAAATTCCCCATATAATACAATTTATAAATTTATCATTATGGTCATGGATCTCCAACAAGGTATCCTCTCCTGGATTAATTATACTATACATAAATACATTATGGAAGAAAGACAAAAAATTTAAGGTATTGCAATTATTCATAGATTTATAAGACAGATCCTAAGTCTATACCAAATTTATTCATATTAAAGAATCAAATTTTCAAATCAAGATATATTTCTATTCAACACCCATGTTAGAAGGAAAGCAAGGATAGAAATAAGTATGGCTTTCAGGATCAACTCTTTCCCAAGTAACAACACAAGGGTACCTTTCTTTTAACAGTTAAAGAGTTTTCAAATAGGTTGGTTGATAAGTTCAGAGGTAGATTGTCATTCTAGAAATGGAAGTGGTTATTTTAGTTATGTAAAATATAATTAATTCAATTATCTCACCACTAAATACTAGTTTATATGATGTCTGTCTTATAAATTTCAACCACTATCAAAATAAATTTATCTAGAATTATGAAAATTTATTTTGGAGTGGAGTCGAAGATAGACAAAATATTTCTCTTATGAACTAGGAATCTCTCAAAAGACATCATTTTAATAGATGTTTTGAATCTTAAACTTATCCCAATATAAACTTAGGGTTGGAAGCTAAGATTATTTGGAAATCCTTGAAAACCTATCATGTTAATTAACTCATAAAAATATTAAATCGCTTTCAACTATTTAATTTTTTTTTTCTAATGACATATGGATCAAAAGTTTTCATTTTTTTTTGGAGGGGGAGGGATAATTGTAGATTTATTATTAAATACTCCATGGGTTGTAAAGTTAGTAATAAAATCTCTATTTATTGATGGAAGAATAGAAATGATTGATATCATTTTGATATAACCCTCTTTGGTGATCTTGAACCTTCCTTCTAAATTATTTATTTTTATATAGTTAGTATTTTTTAATGTTAATCCTAGGAAGGGTGAGGTAGGGATCGAAAATATAAGGACAAAGAAAAATACATAACATCATAACCCCATCATCCTTAACTTGTTTGATGATAATTTAAAATTATAGTTGAATATAATATTTAATGAGGTTGATAAACTCATATATTAATATAATATTATCGATGATTAATCGGTCAATCAAAAATATATTAAACTTGTAATTTTTGAGACCAATCCTTTATAACACCCTGCCTAGACTCACCTTGCAATATTTTATAGTAATGAACAAGAGTAAGAGTGAGTTGGGTTATAATAGGGAGAATAAAATAAAATATAGGAATAAATGTGAAGAGAATCATGAAAAACACATCATAACTCAAGTATTAGATTCTAAAAATTAAAGGCATGCAAACTATGTTGAAACTGTCATAAAAGGTGACAAGAGTATCGAGATTTGTGATGAGACCTCTATATCATTTGACTAAATTATATATTATAAAATTAGTTTTTAGTGGTATTTTGTGAAATGACCTCAATGAAAATGTCTTAATATTGGTGGTTCCATCACCAAATGGGGTGGTTCTATTATGAACAAGAGTGGTTTCATCTTGAAGGAAAGGACTTCAAACCTAAAGGAAAATAAACTCAAAATGTAAATTTATTAATATTTAAAAATAACTATAATAGGTTAAAGAGAGAGTAATGGGGGTAGTAATGTTAGTGATAGCCATACCTGAGCATATGTTTGGAGATAATTACATCATCTTTAGATTTTATCATAAATTAAACACCATTTAATATTTGTGTGAATGTATATTTCCTTCTCACAAGGATGCTTTGCAATGAATTGAAGACAGTGTGATACTATGTGTATAGACATAAAATTTTCAAAATTTTATCACTTATTAACACTTTGTATCTTGTAGGAACCTATCAACTCTAAATCTCTCTTAGTGTATGTCTTAAGGGGTGCATCGAGAAAGGGGTGGGTTGACCATTGGTACTTCGCAATACTTTTGTTCCTTTTTCCACTTTTTATCTACACGATTGTCTCCTAAAAACCTTATCCCTAAGTTTGTTCTTCTCTCCTGCACACTTTCCAGTCATTTTCCACATTTTTTCCTCCTTTTCATAACTTTATCCCTTTTTTAACTGTTGACTATACTAGGTCAACCCTTTATAATTTTGGGTGAAATTCACTTAGGGTCTAGGTCATCTCTTTGCCGACTTAGCCCATGAACTAGTGAATTTTTGTCCTTAATTATACTAGGTTGATCAGGTCAACCCTATAGTCTAATTTTTTTTTAAGTGATTAAGGTTAAATCTACCTATATATACAAGTTTATTTTTCTATTATCTATAGAAGAGAAGAATAAGTAAGAGATATTGTGCATTTGACTATCCACCATTATACTTGAGGAGCAAGCTTAGGGTTCATACTTTATTTACATATATAGATCTTGTCTTGTGGAGAATTCTTATGGATTCATTGATAGGTTGTGTAGCCTAGAGATTATTTGTCTTTGCCATCCTTACATACCACAACAACCTCTTAAAAAACACCTTGGCCAAGGGAGAGATTGAGGCTCATCAAGGTCATCTTCAAAGTTAAGTATTCCTAACTTTGTTCCTCCTTTGTAAGATTAGATAGATATGCATTTTTAATTCTCTTCCATGTATTAGGATTTTTATACAATAACATGAGTATATGTCTTCTAGGAATGTTTATTTTTATTATTTCAAACCCCTACTTTGTGCCAAAAGCTTTGGTGATCACTAGATTATATTTGCTTTTCTTATTATTAGTTTAGTGAGATGTCAAAAAATAAGACTCCCTTAGGGTTATTGTGAGATTATGATTGACTAGAGGCTTTAGAACCCTCTATATAATCATGTATTATGATAATGAATCCCCTAATAGGGTCTAGCGGATCCCCATATCGATCATGTTATTGATTATCTAATGTGTCCCGAATCGAAGGTGTATGGTATTATCTATCTTCTTTGAGATAGGATATATTTATATACATGGTGAATTTATGATTTTATACAATATGTAGTGGCATATTCAGGGGAAAATAAGTGTTATAAAAATAACCTTTGTAGTATAATAAAGTTAGCAAACACTATGTGCAACCTAAAATATAGGATAGTAATCAAGTGTAGATTAAGAAAGAATAAAAAATATATTAGTTAATCAAAAAAAGGATAAGAATACTTAATGTGTATGTTTGTATGGGTATTCTACTTGAATCCATCATGTTGATGGGTTGAATCCATCATTTAGTGACTTGTACATGTAAAACTAAAACAATAAAAAAACATGCTATGGGAAATTAAAACTATTACTTTTTTAATACAATGTGTCATTCAAGAAATTAACATATCCAAAACTAATAAAAACATAAGATTTGAAGGATAAGTACTAAAAAAATTCAAAATATAACAACTAGTTAAAAGATTATATATTGAAAATCTTTCCAAAAATAGAAATTATTTATGCAAATTGGTTTTAAGAGATTTTTTAGATCTTGATTAAAAATTAAAATATTTATTCATGAACCAACAAAATTTATGATCACAAAGAGAGGATGTCAAATATACTAGTAGGAGGAAAAGCGCGCTAGGTTCAATTTGGTTTTGACCTCTTTTTGTGTTTTTGTGCCAATTTCAAATTTTTGTTCAAAAATGCATTTAATTCTATTAAAATTAGTATTTTATAGGAAAAATGGCATTGGATGGTTTGGCAGGTTATGAAAATGTCAAATTATATTATATTTGGTTGAAGTTGTAGGCTCTTTAGAGGAGTTTTTGGGTTGGGCATTCATAGAGGTTAAATATGTTATATTATGGTGAAACCATCACTTTGTGTAGATTTTGAAGTTACATGACTATCATTGTAGACACATAAAACTAGCCACCGATAACCTCCAACCAAGCTTTTGGCCAATTTCCACTTAAAATGCATAATTTGGCCTCAAAACACTAAAATACATTAAATGAGTTGAAATTGACATATTCAAGTGCCAATTTTGGCTAGGGTATCACTAAATGGGGCAATGCAATTTATGGTCCATGATGCAGGAGCATTTATCATTTCCCTCCATTATTTTTTAGTTTTCAAAATTTTAAATAGGAAAGCGAGTCTGTTGGGCTAGATTCTATGTGGTTTATATTTTCTTATGTTAGGAGAGCTATTATGTGCATTCTGGGAAGTTCTTATGTGACGCCCAGGATAGACTTAAGCATCTAAGTTGAGAAATATAGTTTGATATAAGGGATTTGTGGATAAAAATAGAGGGAGATGTATATTGGTGGAAGACAGAGGTGTCGAATAGATGGACGACGTGTAGACAAACACAAAATGTATGTCTCCTTACTGTATGAATATAATATAGAGTATTTTGTTTTCTTGCGTTGATTTTTTTTATATTTTCTCTTTGCCTTTCAAATTCTGTATGAATATAAACAAATGAGACAAGGAGGCATGAAAAGAAAAGAACTGATGTGCGTAAAATTGTCCTGCTGGGGCGTATGAGTACTGGGCATTCAGATTCGAAGACTAAAATTGTCCTATTGGTCGTATGTTTGCTGCTGGGACATTTTTAAATACATTGATTTTAATTTTGGCTTAATATAATTTTGGGTGTTTCAATGCTGGCTGGGTTACCTCAATGTATTATTTACAACTTCGGCCATTTCAAATCATGTATAAATATCTGTGATGCTAGGCATTCAAGTGATTTGAAACCAAACAACACGTCTTTGCTTAGAGGTCTATTTCATCATTTACCAAATATATTGCTGATAGGCATTTGATTTCAATTTTGGTCAGTTCAAGGCATATGTTATGCTAGACGCTTCAATGTGTTAAGGTTAAGCGATGGTTCGATGCTTAGGTAAGCTTCCAGTCATCTTGATTCATGGATAAATGAAACTTCATACTTTTATTTAGCATTATACCTACAGAGTTTATTCAGATAAGTCAAAAGATTAAAATTTTCTGTTTAAATAAAAAACAAATGCTGTGCTATCCAAAGAAGAGGAATCCAGTTGATTGATATTTTGTCAAATAAACATATAATACATGCCCTGTTGTTAGATGGAGGTCTGGCATTATTAGAAATCAAAAGAAATTGTCCTATTTGTGATGAAAATGGAGTTTAGTCTTGTATGATAGAGGACTGGATTACAACATTTTGGTATCAGAGCTCAAGAGATTGTGCACAATCTAAAGATCCAAGCCAAAGAGAAGCATAACCAAAATTGTGAAGAAGAGGCAAGATGGCTATGAGAGTTAGAAACAGAGGTGGAGCTAGAGGAAGGAGACCTAGAGGACAGGTTGCACTGGCAGAAGAGATTAGGAACTTGACAGCTAGGCTACAAGACCTGGAGATGGCTCAAAGAAGAGGGACTAACATGGGTGAAGTCAGTGATGGAGAAGAGGAACCACCAGAGGAGGAATTGGTGGTGGAAGAAGAAACAGCTAAAGATAGGTTAATTAAAGCCATTATGAAGGTGAACACAAAGCCAAAAATGGAGGTTCCAATGTATGAAGGTAATTTGAATGTGGAGGAATTAATTGATTGGATTAATGCATTAGATAAATACTTTGAGTATGAAGGAATTGAAGAAGATGATAAGAAAGTCAAGTATGCCATGACAAGACTAAAGAGCCATGCATCCCTGTGGTGGGATGGAGTGCAAGAAGAAAGAAGGAGGAAAGGGAAGCCAAAGATCAAAAGCTGGGACAAAATGGTAGCAAAAATGAAAGGTAAGTTTATGCTTAAAGATTATCAAGCAAATCTTTTTAAGCAATTACAAAATTTGAAGCAAAAAGAAATGTCTGTGAAAGAATACACTGAAGAGTTTTACAGGTTGACTATAAGATCAAGTCATATTGAGGATGATATAGAGAAGGTAGCTAGATACACCAATGGTTTGAAATTTTCCATTCAAGATGAAATTAGTCTTCTCATTCCTAAGAAAGTTGAGGAGGCATATCAATTTGCCTTGAAAGCTGAGGAAAAGATTGCAAGGAAACAAACATCCTTCTCAAGAGGAAGGGGCAGGTCCATCAGAGGTAGAGGATTTCAAGGAGGTAGAAGACAGCTGCAAACATCTCATGAAGAGGCCAGTAGCTCACAAAGTTCAAGAGGCAGCTATACACCAAGAAGAAGAAGGCCATACCAAGGATATCAAAGAGGAAGAGGAAGATTCATGGGCAAATGCTTTAAGTGCAACAAGTATGCAGGACACAGGGCATATGAGTGTCCGGAGAACCCTTCTACCAGCCATGCGAGGGGTGTACATGTGACCCAAGGTGAAGAAAAAAATGAAGAAGTTGTAACAGCTTATGAAGATACCCCAGAAGAAGGTGAGTCTCTTTTGATGAAAAGAATTTTGTTAAAGCCAAATAAAGAAGTTGTAGAACCACCTCAAAGGAAAAATTTATTTAGAACCACATGTAAAAGTAAAGGAAAATGCTGTAAGGTCATTATAGACAGTGGAAGTACTGACAATCTTGTGTCAACTGAGATGGTGGAGAAACTAGGCTTGAAAAAGGAGGTACATCCTACACCTTATCAAGTCTCTTGGCTACAAAAAGGACACAAACTCCTGGTAAGTGAATAATGTAAAGTAGATATTCAGATTGGAACATATAAGGATCAGATTTTATGTGATGTCATGCCCATGGATGTATGTCATATCTTGCTTGGAAGGCCTTGGCAATTTGACAAGAAGGCCATGCATGATGGAAGGCAGAATACATATATGTTTGAAAAGGATGGGATCAGGCATACACTCACACCATTGAAAGAAGAGGCTACTGCTGTTTTAGGATAGAATTCTAAAGTATTGATAGAGAGTGGTAAAGAATTCCTACATCAAATGAAGAAGGAAAAGGTACACTTTGCTGTGATTGGTAAGCCAAGAAGTGTAGTCACTAGTACTAAATTGATTGATTTGCCTTTAGAGATTCAAGATATGTTGAATGAATACATTAATATTGTGGTAGATTATTTACCTAATGAATTACCACCATTGAGAAGCATTAGCCATCACATAGACTTGATTCCAGGAGCAAATCTTCTAAACAACGCTGCTTACAGGTTGACACCAAAGGAAAATGAAGAGATCAAGCACCAAGTTCAAGAATTATTAGACAAAGGATTGGTAAGAGAGAGTTTAAGTATTTTTTCTATCCCCACAGTGTAGAGTCCTAAGAAGGATGGGATTTGGAGGATGTGTATAGACTCCAGAGCAATCAACAAGATTACTATCAGGTATAGATTTCCATTACCTAGAATTGATGATTTACTTGATTGTTTAAGTGGAGCTACATATTTCTCTAAGATAGACTTGAAAAGTGGTTACCATCAGATTAGGATAAGAGAAGGGGATGAATGGAAAATAGAATTCAAGACTAATGATGGACTCTATGAGTGGTTAGTTATGCCATTTGGACTAACCAATGCACCAAGCACCTTCGTGAGGCTGATGAATGAAGTGCTGAAGGAGTTCAATGGTAAGTTTGTGATAGTGTATTTGGATGATATTTTGGTGTTTAGTCAAAATAAGTAAGATCATTTGAAACATTTGAGGATGGTTTTGAGTAAGCTACATGAGGAGAAATTGCTAATCAATGTCCAAAAGTGCAGTTTTCTGAAAATAAAGTTGATATATTTGGGGTTTGTGATTTCAAAAGAAGGATTGAAGATGGATAAGGAAAAGATTAAGGCTATACTTGAGTGGTCTACACCTAGGAGCACATATGAGGTAAGCAACTTTCACGGTTTGGCTAGCTTCTATAGGAAATTCTAAAAAGGTTGCAAATGCTCTAAGTAGGAGAAACCTGATCATGCAGGAGTCTCGAGTAAGTATTTTGGGATTTGAAGATTTGAAGGAGCTATATAAGGAAGATCCAGACTTCAAGGAACCATATGAAGCTTTCATGAATCCAGTAGGGGTTGATAGAAGTCCCTAGATAGATTTCATGATTCAACAGGGTCTACTATTCAGAGGCAGCCAACTTTGCATTCCCAAGAGTTCCATGAGAGAGAATTTGCTGAAGGCAAAGCATAGTGGCAACTTATCAGAACATTTTGGGTAGAATAAGACATTAGCACAATTGAGTGCTCATTACTATTGGCCAAGTATGGGTACTAATGTCAAGAAATTTGTTGAAAGATGTAAAACATGCCAATATGCCAAGGGAAGTAGTCAAAACACAGGTTTGTACCAGCCACTACCCATTCCAAATAGGCCTTGGGATTCAATAAGCATGGATTTTGTACTTGGTTTGCCAAGAACTCAAAAAGGCCATGATTCCATATTTGTTGTGGTATATAGGTTTTCAAAGATGGCTCACTTTATTACATGTTTCAAAACAAGTGATGCTACTCACATAGCTAATATATTCTTTCAAGATGTTAGATTGCATGGATTGCCTAGAAGCATTGTTTCTGACAGAGACACCAAATTTGTTGGACATTTTTGGAGAACCTTATGGAATAAATTGGGAACACAATTGAGTTTAAGTTCATCCTATCATCCCCAAACTGATGGCCAAATAGAGGCTATCAATAAGAGCTTGGGAAACATCCTGAGAAGCTTGGTAAGTATGCATCCAAAACAATGGGATCTTGCACTTGCACAAGCTGAATTTGCCTATAATGATTCTCCTAACAGAAGTACAAGATTGAGCCCATTTCAAATTATGTATGGAATTCATCCAAGAGGCGTGTATGATTTAAGAAATCTAAGTAGCATGGAGACAAGGAGTGCTGATGCAGAAGAATTTGCCAATGCCATGCAAAATTTGCATGAACAGGTAAAGAAGAAACTTGAAGGAAACACCATCAAGTACAAGCTAAGGGCAGACCAAAAGAAAAGAGAGGTTAGTTTCAGTATTGGAGACTTTGTTCTTGCTCACCTCAGAAAAGAGAGGTTCCCATAAAGGGAATACAACAAGCTGAAGGTAAAGAAAATAGGACCATGCAAGGTAATAAGAAAGTTTTCAAATAATGCATATGAAGTAGAATTGCCAAAGGGGATTAGAATCTCTCCAATTTTTAATGTTGCAGATCTATATCTATACAAAGATGAAGGACAACCAACGAAATAAACTACAACAGGGATAGATGAAGTTATCTAATGGGAGCAACAACTACCAAAGGAAGTGCCAAAGGAGATTGAGAGAATTTTAGACAAGAAAGTGGTTAAAAAGACAAGGAACAAAGAATATTTTTAGTATCTAACTAAGTGGAAGAATCTACCAACTAAAGATGCAACATGGTTGACTATAAATGACATCCTTAAGCTAGGCACAAGCATAAAAAAATTGATGTAGAAAAATAACAAGTGAAGAAGACTTCTTCTGTTCCTTGGAAGAATGATGCAGGAGCATTTCTCATTTCCCTCCATTTTTTTTTAGTTTTCAAATTTTTAAATAGGAAAGTGAATCTATTGGGCAAGATTCTATGTGTTTTGTATTTTCTTATGTTAGGAGAGCTGTTATGTGCATTCTGGGAAGTTGTTATGTGACGCCTAGGATAGACTTAAGCATCTAAGTTGAGAAATATAGTTTGATATAGGGGATTTGTGGATAAAAATAGAGGGAGATGTATATTGGTGGAAGACAGGGGTGTGGAATAGATGGACAACATGCAAACAAACACAAAATGTATGTCTCCTTACTGTATGAATATAATATAGAGTTTTTTTTTTGCATTGATTTTTTTATATTTTCTCTCCGCCTTTCAAATTCTGTATGAATATAAACAAATGAGACAAGGAGGCATGAAAAGAAAAGAACTGATGTGCGTAAAATTGTCCTGCTGGGGCATATGAGTAATGGGCATTTAGATTCAAGGACTAAAATTATCTTGTTGGTCGCATGATTGTTAATGGGCCATTTTTAAATACATTGATTTTAATTCTCACTTAATATAATTCTGGGTGTTTCAATGCTGGCTGGGCTGCCTTAATGTATTATTTACAACTTCGGCCATTTCAAATCATGTATAAATATCTCTGATGCTGGGCATTCAAGTGATTTGAAACCAAACAACACGTCTGTGCTCAGAGGTCTGTTTCATCATTTACCAAATATATTGCTGCTAGGCGTTTGATTTCAATTTTGGTCAGATCAAGGCATATGTTATGCTAGACGCTTCAATGTGTTAAGGTTAAGCGATGGTTCGATGCTCAGGTAAGCTGCCAGTCATCTTGATTTGTAGATAAATGAAACTTCATACTTTTATTTAGCATTATACCTATAGAGTTTATTCAGATAAGTCAAAAGATTAAAAAATTTCCTTTAAATCAAAAACAAATGCTGTGCTGTCCAAAGAAGAGGAATCCAGTTGATTGATACTTTGTCAAATAAACATATAATACATGCCCTGTTGTTAGATGGAGGTCTGGCATTATTAGAAAGCAAAAGAAATTGTCCTGTTTGTGATGAAAATAGAGTTTAGTCCTGTATGATAGAGGACTGGGTTACATCAGTTCAACTAACTTTGATTAGATCATTCTGAGCCAAAATGCCAATTTTGCACCTAGGTGCTCTAGATTGATCTTTCTTATCAAATCTCCTGCACAAGACATGTGACTTCATGATTTGTTATTGGTAACATCTTAGATGGGATAATTGATCCAATGCATCTAAAATTTCCTTGTAATTATAATCCAGTGAAATTTTGGGCTAATAGCAAGGTATTCTGATCAATTTGAGTAATTTGTGCACAATGTGCTTAATCATGCTTAAGAGATAATTAATCCAAATCAAGCCCTGATTAAAAATTCCATGGAAAATTGTTGAATAATTTTTTTTGGAAATAAATATTGAATATTTGCATCAGCAGGAGACTTGAGTTTTTGGAAAGACATCTCTAGGCCATAAATTCCATAAATATTAGGATTCATGCCCTCCATGCCTCGTCAATGTCTTCCATGATTCCCTCCATACCTCTTAATTTCCCCTTCTTCCAATTTCATGATGAGAATAATTATAAAATTCATTCTAAAAATTGAATTAATCCTCAACCACACATCTCAATCTCAGGATGGATGGTTCAAGTTGATTCTAGACATTCTCAAAAATCTATAAATAAAGAGGCCATGAACATCATTTCTAAGATATTTTGGTGAAAAGTTATAATGAACAAATATCTTCAAAAAGAGATGATTATACAAAGTTATAATGCACAAATGATTCCAAAATCCATTTAAATTAGTGTTATCATGCCAAATTGATTTCAATCCCAACCAAGACAAAGCCAAAGATGCCAAGGAGAGATGGAGGTAGCCAGGCTTCCTTTGATAAAGACTTCATGAGCACAAGCTAAGCAAGACACTACAAAAATCTATTTGGAGCATCCAAGGAAAGTAAAAGAAGGTTTTTTTTGCATTTTATTTGTGTGTTTTATTCATGTTTGTTAACCAAGCTCTCCCTTGTGTCTAGGTCTAGAGATGCTATGTTAGTTAGTGTGTTTCTTTCATTTTGTTTTCATTTTGAAACTAGCACCATACTAACCATCATCTACCATTCTATTTCAAAATAAAACCTACCATATAATATTTGTCCTTGTTTACCATCCATAGTCACACTTTCCATTTTAGAGGCTACAAAGATACCTTATCTTGATGCTTGAAGGAATCATAATCAACAACCAAGGAAGAACACAACAACATTCTTGACATCCAATCTTTAGCCAATTCTTGACAAAACAACTATTCAGATGAGGTGTGGGCTAGAAATTAACATAATCAAGTATTCTATTTGTATCATTATTAGGATGTGCATCTCCCTATCAGCAAGAATAATAGAATCAAAAACCACACCTAGGCTAAAAACATGTACCATACCATTTCACATTTCCATAAGCCATTACCATTGTTACATATACATTTTCCATTATTGTAAATTCCTACCATTTACCCCATCACCTAGGGGAAAACATACTACCATTTTATCCAAATTATCCAACCAATCATTATCCTTAGTAAGACCATACCATCCTATCATTCCATCCCTATCTAGACCAATGCCTATTTTTCAATCATCCTACCCAATCATATTCTAATCTTGGTTGATTTAGTTCTTTTGGCACTTTTTACGAGAGGATTCCATTTAGGTTTCAATAATCAATCAAGTTCATGTTTAAATTATATTCTATGAAATTAGTGTGACAATTGATCTAGCAAGATATCTTTCATTTTCCACCCTATATCAAGCTTGTTTATGTAAACCTGATTATAATCACCTATGGGTAAATTAGTGTCTCACCAATCTTGCTACTAATTATAACCACCTATGGGAAAATTAGTATCATTGACCTATTCTATTTTATCCTAGTTATAATTTCCTATGGGTAAACTAGGTACAACACTTGTTTATCATGTATTGCCACATCACCTTGCCATTACTATTTTCATTTGACTAGCCATTTACTATATTTGAGAACTTGTTGGGATCTAATAGGTTTTTTCTCACCTTTTGTGTGGATGGAATTACTATGACTTGAGGTCATTTTAGTACTATGTGGATTATGCTAAATTCATGTTGAGGTCAGCTCAGTATCCCTTTCTATATGCTCTCACCATTTTACGAGCATGTATCTTGTCATTCTCTAACGAGTTAGGATACCTCAAAATTCCAAAAACATTCAAATATTTCAAAACTCTAAAAAAACATTTGTCCTATCTAAGCCTAGTCAGTTATCCTCGATATGCCTTACTAGGGCATTATCATTATTAGGATGCTTTATTTTATTTTATTTTCAATATTTTTGTTTATTTTTTATTTTAGGTTATTTTTTTGTTTTTCTAGTTGTTTGTTTGTTTGTTCGCATTTCAACACTGTTGTCTTAACTCGGTCTATATGAATTCATTGGGTGATTCCTTGAGCACATTATTCTTGAGTCTATCCATATTCATATGTCAATATTATCATAATGGTTTTTATTATTGGTGTACTATTTTTGAGTGTTTTTTGGATATTGAGAGTCTGTCCTTATGCGTTTTTCAGACAAGTCTTCATGATGTTCTATCATGATACCTACTGTCACATGCTACAACAAAAATTAGCTTCAGGAAGGTCTATAATCAATGGAGCTACAAAGGTTTCTCCTTGGTAACTTGGAAAATCCTCCCACCCACCTTGATCAATATACCTCATTTTACCATTCTAGTTGTATCATTATTAATCAGGATGACCATCTCCTCCTTGATAGGTACAACTGAATCATTCACATCGATCAATATTATTCTTGTATTAATCTATTTCATCACTTTACACCCACTCATATTTAATATATATTTTAGGTTATATCCTTGAGTTATGATTGCTAATCATCCCTAATTGGGGCACCATCAATTTTAGTAAATCTAGGGCTGCTTAATGATTATAACTGCCTATGGGCAAATCATTATTTTGACTTTATTCCTTATTATAACCTCTTTTGATAAAATCATCATCCTTTTTAAACCAATTCATGAAAGAATTTTATTATTTGGATTAATCTCAACCATGGATTAATTCCACCTTTTTTCTTGTTTCTTTTCGAGGGACCATCTATCAACAAATGTGATGACCACTCTATCGAGGGGGCATCATCATAGGCTTCCCAAAATAATTTGGATATTTATTCTTTAATCATCATCTTCTTATTGGCATACATTCCATCTCTAATTATTTTATAAGACTATTTTGTTTATGGTTTTCAACATCTTTCCAAATAGGAGCAAGCTGTAGACACCTAAAACTGGCCACCAGTAAACTCCAACTAGGTTTTTGGCTAATTTCTACTTAAAATACATAATTTGGCCTAAAAATATTAAAATACATTAAATGATTTTAAATTGACATATTCAAGTGCTAATTTTGGCTAGGGTATCACTAAATGGGGTAATGCAATTTATGGCCCAGCTAACTTTGATCAGATCATTCTGAGTCAAAATGCTAATTTTGCACCTAGGTGATCTAGATTGATCTTTCCTATCAAATCTCTTGCACAAGACATCTGCCTTCATTATTTACTGTTGGTAACTTCCTAAATGTGATAAAAAATCCAATGCATCTAACATTGCCTTCTAATTCTAATCCATTCAAATTTTAGACCAATAATAAGGCATTTTGATCAATTTGAGTAATTTGTGAATTTTTGTACAAAGTGCTTAATCATGATTAAGTGCTAATTAATCCAAATCAAGGCCTAATTAATAATTCTATGGAAGCTTATTGAATAATTTGTTTTCAAAATGAATATTGAATATCTATATTATCAGGTGACTTCATTTCTTGGGAAGACATCCCTAGGCTATAAATGCCACAAATATCGAGATTCATGCCCTCCATGACACATCAATGCCTTCCATAAAGCCCTCCATGCCTCTTAATTGTCCCTTATTCCAATGTCATGATGAGGATACTTATAAACTTAATTCCAAAAATTGAATTAATCCTCAACAACACATCTCAATCTTAGGATGGATGGTTCAGGTTGATTCTAGACATTCTCAAAAATCTATAAATAGAGAGGCCATAAACATCATTTATAAGTTATTTTGGTGAAAATTTATAATGCACAAATATCTTAAAAAATACATAATTATGCAAATTTATAATAAAAAAATGATTCCAAAAGCCATTACAATTAGTGTTACCATGCCAAATTGATTTCAAGCCAAGCCAAGCTAAAGCCAAAGGTGCTAAGGAGAGATGGAGGTAGCCAAGCTTCTATTGATGAAGATTTCATTAGCACAAGCTGAGCAAGCCATTACAACAAGAATTTTGGAGCGTCCAAAGAAGGCTAAATAAGGCTTCTTTTATATTTTAGTTGTGTATTTTATTCATGTTTATTAATTAAGCTCTCCCTCGTGTCTAGGCCTAGAGATGCTATGCTAGTTAGTGTGTTTCTTTCATTTTATTTTTATTTTGAAACTAGCACCATACTAACCATCCTCTCTTGAGTAAAATTCCTAGATTCACAGTCATGTCCCACTAGAATGGTAGTGTTTTAACCTCCAAATATGTATAGATAACATTAATTCCATAGACAAGGATGGAAATCCCTGTGGTGGTTTCATAACTGATGGCTAAAAAAGGGGATGATTTCATCTTGGGTGAAAAAAGGGAATATTTTGTCAATTATGAAAGATATAAAAGGGCCAGGGGTTAATTTAAGGTTTCTTTTATAGCATGTGGTATACATACATTGGGTCCTAGAAAGGGAGTAGTATTGGCTACCATGCATCATATAACTCTTCATTGCTAACGTGTTTATTGATGTAGATAGGGGTGGGATCCTACAAATTACTCAGGTGGGGATCATACCCACATCAATAAAGCTATTGTGTGACTTTATTACCCATTAAGATGAAGACAACAACACTTTAATGTTCCCACAAGTTACTAGAGAGTGGCTAATAACTCTCATTAATGTCTATTGAATTTTGAGTTTAGCAATGACAAGTTGGCTGGTGATACTATGATATGTGACTAAAAACCCTTCACAATCAAAGAACTAATAGTGGAAAATATACTAGCATTAACATATTAAGGGATAATTCACCATGGGGCCCTTGAGGGAGCATACCTTGTAGTTAATATAAGAGAAATGCAAGTTAAGGATAGGAGGCTTGAAATGAGAAACACCCTATTAAGAGGGTTCTATTGCATTTCCAATTGAATTTCATTTTGAACCTAATATTATACAATGGAAACATTGTGACCAATGTAGTTAAACTCAATATGTTGGCATGCATCTATAAACACTAGGCATTTTCATAGAGAGGGTCAATAGGATAATAGGTACTAAGGGATAAACACCTAAAACAAATTGTCAAAAGAGGGAAAGGATTGATACCCATGACCATCCCACTAGTAGTACCAGTGGTAAACAAGTATTAGTAGCTACCATAGTCACCACCACAATATCCTATCTTGTAGGACTAACAACTAGTTGGGTGACCACCACCACCCCAACAAGATCCTCTATAGTAGCAAAAGGTGGTGGATGGCGAGGGATCAAAGGAAAGAGATGATGAGTAGGTAGTAAAGGAGGGAGAGCTCCAAAAGTATGATGGTGACATGAGATATGATGATTAATCTAACCCATACTAACATGAGGATGATCCATGTAAAAATACTATTAGTTCTTTTCAAATCTTTACATATTTCTTCTTTTATCATTATTACTTAGTTTACTTATTTTATTTTATATGAAAAATGTTTTCATTATTATCTATTTCTTTTGTGGTTGCAATGACATTTCTACCTAGAGGACCATGGTCAGGGATAGACTGGTTATTATTTTCCATGTTGGTATATTTCAAAATAGGTGTTAGCTATCGATAAACCCAAGAATCTTTATTCAGATAGGCAGGCATAAAAACATGTTTCCCTCAACCTACCATACATTTTTGGTTTTGGCTAGTCAGGTTGGGGATATTACCACACTATGGGCAATAGTGACTATGGTGGAGACACAGGTACAAATCCTAAGTGGGGATTTTTGGATAGGTGAGGTTGGGCTACCTCAAGATAATAGACTAGGGTAGATATAGTCTCCCAGGGAGAGACTAATATGAGGAGACCTACGAGACACATTCCTAAAAACTCCTTTGGTCAAGTTATTCTCATAGGAGGATGATATAGTCCTAGAGCCACATTTGAGATTTTGAGACACATTTTCCCTCTATAGAGGTGGATTTTAATATAGAATTGATAGTATAAACTTGACATTATTATGGTGTGTGTGTGTGTGTGTGTGTGTGTGTGTGTGTGTGTGTGTGTGTGTGTGTGTGTGTGTGTGTGTGTGTGTGTGTGTGTGTGTGTGTCTATGTGTATATATGGATATATTTTGGTTTGTTTCGCTAACTTGACACATATATGTTATATGCTTATTTTTCATTTTATGCATTTAGATGACTAGGCATGTGATTATATATAGTGTATATCTTATGTTTTTAAAAATTATATGGAAAATGATTATATATGTGATATTTTGGAAACAAAATGTATGAAAATGATACAATGTAAAATGGTTAATATGTGTAAAACAATAAATTCACTAATAGCTATTTTAAAGGTAACGATCGAGTTATTTTGTTTACATAACATATGAATTTCAACATGCAACAAAGGAATACAAGGGAAGTGGGACATGTAAGATATGGTAAAATTAAATTTATCCATCACAATTTGACATGGAAATATGGATGACCTAATCCTTATGAATAAAGGATGAAAAATAATTTCTTCATAAACTTACAAAATACTAACATTATTGGCTTCATCTAGAGGTAACAAACACCGTCAGAGTCATAAATCAGATAATTTTTCCCTTTTTAGTATAAATATATAAATAACCCATTTGAATAACTATTATTTAACACTTTCTTGTTTGGCATTATTTTTTATTAGATTTTTACTTTTTTAAATATGACTTCCTAGACTTAGTCTCATGTTATTAGGAAGATACATGTGCTCAACACCAAAGAATAGATGTAGGTAAGTAAGGGCATCTCTTCCCAATGCCAATCCCATGTAACTAGTAACATATGAGGAATTATCACTGAATATTATCAAAGGGTGAGATATGTGATATTTGAATATTGTTTGTATAAGCTTTTGATTGTTATATGAGTGTCTCTTTTTCTATTTATCACACAATTTTTTTTAAAGGCCCTTATCCCCAAATATTTTCTCCATGAAACTAGTAATATGCAAGGTCTTATCCCCTAATACCAATATACAAAAGTAATGTTAACTACTCTATTTTTCCACTTTTGAGCATGTTAATTTTTTTAATTGAAAATAAACATTCTAGGAGACTTTATTATGGACACATTTCTAGACATAGTTGTATGCTAACATTTTCTAAGCTTTGTAGTAAGTTTTAGGTAAGGAGAGGTGTAATATTATCATAATAACTAATACAAGAACCAATTTAACATTGATTTTGAGAATTTTTTCCATAGGATATTATGTTAATTAAAATTTTAAATGAGATATTGAGCTATATTCTAAAATATTTTATTATGTGGACTAACAAATAAATAATTAAAAAACATGACATATGATATGTAAAAAAACATATAAACAATAAAAAATGAAATGAAGTGAGGAAAATTTGAATTGAAATTACTAAATATAGAATCATTTAAGGTGTAAAGAGTTAAAAGGTTCACAAAACTAATTACCCTATAGAATGCATAGCCAATAGGGTCCATTATTAAAATCTCTAGTCACTAAATAGGGACCTTACCATTTTGGTCTAAATTTTCCACCTTCTTATTTTTTTAATTTATTCAACTGTTGAGGCTTAATGGTCTATTGCATCTATAATACATTCATGGAATCTTTTATTAAATTGTTTGCAATGTGGTTTTGTGTATAAATAATGCAGTTCTTATATAGAGTTCCTATTTCACCCAACCTTATCTTCATATATTCTTCATGATTAAGGGGACCCTAAATATACACATGGGGATATGTATTTATACCTATAGGGTTTGAATAGATTCTAATCCAAAAATGAATAAATACAGTGTTACCTTGTGGGTTGACGAGCAACAAACACTTAATCAGTTACACTTCTCTTGCTTCTTAAAGACAAGAAGAGTTACCATAGACCATCATCCCCTACTTCATTTAATTTTTCAACCCAGGGACATAAACTTGACAGGATGGCAACACTGTATGTGCACATTCAACCTTCTAATTTGACCTTTTGAAAATTAAGTTCTTAAATGATAAAATCCACGTTGAATTAAATTTCATAAATCAATCATTGACAAAGAAATCAATAACATACTTATTAAAACTGTGGAAGCTTCCTGAAGTATATAATAAACCAATCTAAAATGACATAACAGAAATGAATTTTCAATTACATAAATGAAATAAATAGAATAAAAACTATACTAAGAGGTTAGGTTGTTACGGCAAGGCTTTAAAAGGGGGCCCTACCTTCATCTATATTTTTCTTTAGCCTTTCCTTTCAACATGCTATATTGAACTCAAAAATATTTTATCATATTAAACAAATGTAGCAATTGATGCTACATAAAATTACAAAATTGATAGCTTACTATAGCTCTATTCTATATTGATTCTCTATAGTCCACTATCTATATTCTATGTTGACCCTACTATATTTTATATATAGCATGGGAGATTGTATTTTTTCAAAATAAAATAGATTACAAAGTAGACGAATCAGTTGCAAGAATCCATCCTTTTTCTTGAGACATTTGTCACATAGAACCATGAAATGGATAGAGAACATGTTTGATTGTTCTAACCTTTTATTGACTTTGTTTGATTTATTATAATGTTTTTATGACTTCTTGTGGGTCGATTAGGTCAATGGATCAAATTATTCTTTTTATTGGATTTGGCTACATGGTGGCTGCAGGATGTTTTTTTGATAGTTATCCGCTACTACAGGATGGTTCGTGAATGCGTCCATGTATGTACCTACTACTTCAAACATCCTCTAAAACATATCATGAGAAAAACACCATATATCAAAAGATAAAATATCATATACTTAATTTTCATAACAAAAATCTTAACTATTCAAAGATACATGAACTAAAATGCTATGGTTGAGTATAGTTGTGTATGGCAAAAGTCTTGTAGGAAATGATTGGAAATATAAATGGAAAATGATAAATTATGGCCAAAAAAGATGAGAAAACATTAAAAAAACTAAGGCTCATCACATCCCCCAATTTAATGTGTTTCTCATCCTTGAGCATCAAATTTTTTCATTTCATATTCATAAATATCCCCAAGATCAATCATCTCAGTGGCACCACTTAAAAGATGGGCATTAAATCCATGCATATGCTCATATATTGTTGGTGCTTCAATTCTCTAGCTGCATCCAAGGGAAACATATTCCTCCAGTCTGGTATGGGATACCAAAATAGGGGTGGCTGAAATATGATGCTTAGCAACTTTGTTCCCATGTCACCTACAAGTAATATGTATCTTTGGACTCTTTTGAAGGCTGCCTTGAGATTGTGAGGAAAATATGGCTCCTAACCTTCTTAATTCTATGGAAATTTCATCCAACCTTTCTAGGCATGACCTTTATAATATAGGATTGATAGAAGTTATCATCCCTACGTAGAAATCCTGAGTTGTATCACAGTTTTTATGAAATCATGAACTTACTTGTTATTCTACATAATGTCATCCCACTCATTCAATACAAGCTTAGGAATTTCATACTCTCTTATGATCATTAGTTGGTATCTCCTCTCTTTTTATTTGTATTCCTATATTTTTTTCCCTTTCTTATGTTCATTCAATAGATAAGATGAAAATGATATTAAAATAACATCCCCAACATATAGGTTGGGGTTCCAATCTCTGTTATGTGGCACAACATAGTTGTGTAAGTAAAACTCACATAACTTTACTTGCTCCTCTTTTGAGCTTGCTTGATAAATTTTAAAGAAAGAGAGTGGGTCTAATAATTCACATTTTAGATCACAATAGGTCCTCATGAATTTGAATTTGTACCACTTATTCTCAAGGTAAATTAATTATACCCTAGCAAGAGGTCTACAGTCTAGAATTGACTGGGTCAAACTGTCTAGGTCTTCAACCTTCCATCATAGTATGGTTTGCTTCTTTTCCTCTGACCTCTTATTTCAATTTATTATTTTATTTTTTCAAATTTATTAATTTTGTAAACCAATAGTCTATCCATTCCATTAATTTATAAAATAGTGCAAATGAAGGACTATACCTGATTGGTTGATCCATTGTGACTTTGGCTGGTTATTCTTCTACTATAGGAGGTTGTGAAGTAGATCATGTAGGATGATTTTATACTAATTTTTTTAGATAATAATATACATGAGTGAGTGTTTTTGAACCATTTCTTGATTGTGCTTATAACCTCCTTCTTAAACTTTCAATTTCCTTCCAAGCCTTCTCTAGAGTACAATATTCATCTTGTATTAACATTGGGATTTGTTTCTTTTGTTCTTCTTGCAAAAATTCAAAATGTTGTGTCCCATCACATACATGTTCATCTCTTTGAAAAAAATATTCTTCTTTTTTAGAACATTCCTCTTCATCATCTTCTTCCATTTCATCAATACTAGATTTGTCAAAGATTTCATCACTACTAGCCATCAAAATATTAGCTTCTTCCTCTTTTGTTTCATCAATTTCTATGACAGAAGAAGTCTAAGTTCCCATTCTTCCTTTTGTTTTTATCTTCAACCTATGAGACCTTCGAAGGGTGAATGTAACCTTGACCTTTTTTTCGGTCATATCTCTTGATATCAGCTCCTCCCTTGATGATTCTCTCAGGTTGGATGACTAATTTTCTCCTCTTCCTTTGGCTTGTTTAGGCCTTTCATATAGGTTCTTTTGTGGTTGTAGAGGGTACTTTTATTTTAGGTTCTTATGTGGCTATAGGGGGCACTTCTACTATAGGATCTTGTGTGGCTATAATAGGCACTTCTAATATAGGTTTTTATGGATCTATAAGAAGAACTATTGCTATAGGTTCTTGTGTGGCTACAAGAGTCACTTCTACTATAGGTTCTTGTGGATCTATAGGAAGATCCTTTTCTTATTCTTATGGGTCCTATACTTCCTCAACATCAACATTTTCTTCATTTCTTAGTAGTAAGAGAAAATTTTCCCCACTCAAATTGGGTCTAGTCCTTTATAAATAGTCTTGTGTAATTAATTGAATGAAATAGTGATGGGAGAGGGCCTTAGGGTTACCTTTTTGCAAATCATCTTCCATCTTTGTGAGTATATTAAGAAATAAATTAGGAACATTTACTGCCCTTCCATACCTTAGGTGATTGAGGAATTTGAAATGAACTCCATGCAGCATGGAGTATCTACCCTTGTAAGTGAAATACCTAAAAATGAATATTGTGTCTCTTTCCCATTTTCTTTGTAATTAAAATCATGTAACCACCTATTTTGGGGTCCTCAGCCTCTCATTTCTTCTATAGAATATTTATCTCTCTGCTTTGGTGTCAAACTTCTCCTACCAAAGGTCTCCTATTCTAGGTAGACTAGTTACCCTACTAATGACTATTTTGGTCATCTTTATCTCCATTCCTTTTATTCTAGGCATATTGTTATACAATGTCTCAACAAACTCCTCTGGAACTTCTTGATCAAGTGACACAACCCTTTCAAAATATTGAAACCATCTTGAAATTTGAAACATGGTTAGACTTTTAGGGTCATTATTCAAAGGAGAAATGTCAAGTGGATCATGCTTAAGTAAATATCCTCCCATGTTCTCAAGATAGTATGCAAGTTATTAGATACATATTCTATAGTAAGGGTAAGGTGGAAATGGTGATGGTTTAGGAAAATAGAGTGCTTAGGCTTGATAATTATGCTTGAGAGGTGAGATAATCAGAATGATATTGGAAAAATCCCTCCCCCCCAACTTTAAAATGTCACTTTTCCTCAAGGGATGGAGGTGGCATGCATGGAAGTCATGCGAGATGGAGGAAAAAATATAGTGGTGGCAACGCATTAAGGGTCATATCGATAGGTGAGAGAATGATTCATTGGGATGATATCATTTATGATCATGATATAAAAATAATATAAATTATTGAAATGAAATAAGCATACAATAATTACCTTAATACTACATGAGTACCTCTCATTAATACATGGAGAATGATGATTTGTAGTGACTTCCAAATAGGTGGTAGAATGATGACATGATGTGATGGTTGGTTGGTAGGCATGCAACAATCATTGATTTGAAGTGAAAAATTGATCCATGTGGCATCAAGTAAGATTCTATACTAAGGAAAATATGCAACAAAGTTGTGAAGATGCATACCATAGTAGGGAAAAAAAAATTTAGCAAGGAAAATGTTTCCTGGAGAAATAAAATTTCATCTTGTAGCAATAAAATTTCGTCTAGTAGAAACAAAATTTCATCTTATAGCAATAGTAAAAATGTATTTTTCTTTGAGATTGAGTATTGAATATGCAATCTATTCCTTTGATGATTTTTATTTATTTTTGGTCCCAACTCTCCTAAAATTGGAGTATTTTAGTGAGTTTGGATTTTATTCATCCATGATGAAGCCATTATGAATGACTTATTCTTGGAAATTGGAAGCTTATTACTCTTTAAAAATATTAGAGAAAGGCTCATAGAAATACCCTCTAGCTATAGGAACAGGTTGGTCCACCTCTTGTAGAAGAGATGGATGTTAGTTTTCCAAAAGTTGGTGAGTGAGAGTCTCCTTGGAAAAAGGCTTCTTATATAGCTTGATCCTGTGACCATTAAAAATTATGTAGAATCGAATGGATTTGATGGTCATGAGATTTACATCCCCATTTTTGAAGACCTATTCGATCTCATAGGGTCCAAGCCATCTAGACTGAATCTTTCCTTTGTGATCTTTATATTTGGAGTCAAAAAGGAGTGCCTAATCACTTGGCTGGAAATTATTAGTTTTGATGTTCCTATCATGCCAACCATTACATTATTTTTTCACTAGTTTAATGTGATGAAGTGCTTCCATTCAGAGTTCATCCACTTCATTCAGCTACATAATCCTATCTTGTTGGGCTTGGGATAAATCCAAACCCAAGTTAAGTGTCATTCTTAGTTTCTTATGTTTAAACTCAATGGGTAGGATGGGCTTTTTACCATAAACCATTTCATACAAAGTGAACCCAATCATGGTTTTCTAGGTGATCCTATAATCCCATACTACTTCTAAAAGATGAGTTGACCAATCCTTATGAAATTTGACAGTCTTAGTAAGCATGTTTTCTAACTCTTTATTTGTAACTTCCACCTGACCATGTGAATGAGGATGGTAAAGGGTTGAATTTTTGTGTCAAATTTCATATTCTTTCACCAAGGTAACTATGAGATCAGATGTGAACTATGGTCCTTAGTCTATAACTAGTTCCCTTGGTAGCCCATAGTAAGTAAATATTTATTCATACAAGAACTCAGCTACTTTTGCATCTTGATCATGTGTTAGAGCTTTGACCTCAACCCATTTTGTGACATAGTCAGTACATACTAATATATATTCCTTGTTGTTAGACTTAGGATCAATAGGACCTACAAAGTTAAGTCCCCATTTATCAAAGGGATCCAGAACTAGCTATGGTTGCGATGGCATGTCATCAGAGTAGGTGGGTTTCCCCATACACTAAAATTGGTCATATCTATGGGTATACATTATAGCATCCTTATGCAAGGAAGGCCAATAGTATCCTAAAATAAGTACCTTTAAGGTAATCATCTTGGCAACAAAATGACCCCCACAGGGTTCATTGTGATAAGCTTTGAGGATGTCATAGGCCTCATCCTCATAGATACACCTGTGTATGATAGAGTTTTGGCTAGTGACAAAGAGATATCCTAAAATCCAAGGCTATTTTTTTTATTTTTTGAATCAAGTGTTGCCTTTCTCTTGGTGAAAAGTGTTTTAGTAATGATCTTGTAGAAAGATAGTTAGCAATGTCTACAAACCAAGGAGATTAAATGGATAGTGAAAAAAAATGCTCAATAAGGAATGAATCATAAACAATGGGACTATGCGCATAATTTTGTAACTAAGATAAAAAAATCTACTACTACATTATGCTTGCCTAGTTTTTCCATGATGGTTATATCAAATTCTTACAATAAAAGTAACCATCTAATTATCCTACCTATTATAGCAGGTTTGTTCATTAAATACTTGATTGGTACATGATCCATGTGGATAAATACTTGGTATCTTGTAATGTAGTGTCAAAATTTATTGATTGCATAAAGGTCTACAAGAAATTCTTTATATGTTACATTGTAGTTGAGCTCTACCCCTTGGATATTCTTGTTGATAAAGTAGATTACATAACTCAAAGTTTCATCTTTTTATCCAAGGATATCTCCCAAAGTGGTGTCAAATGCATCTGTATGGATATGAAAAGGCTTTTTCTAATTAGGCCCTCTCAAAAAAAGATTTGTGATGAGGTCTTTAAGCTGCTAAAATGCATTTTGATAATCATTAGTATAATTAAATTCAACATCCTTAGTAAGTAACCTAAATAATGGGGTAACAATTTTACTAAAATCTTTGATAAACTTTCTATAATAACCAGCCTCTTCTAAAAAGCGTCTAACATCTTTCTTATTTTTTGGTGTGGGTAGAACTTTAATGACACTTATTTTTACTAGATCAACCTAAATTCTAGTAGGGGAGATGTGATGTCCTAACACAATCCCCTCGGTCATGAGCATGAAACATTTCTCATTGCTCAAAGATAAATGATGGCCTTGGCATCATTGATGGACTTTCTCTATGTTGGTGAGATATTATTCAAATGTCTACCCATAGATGGTGAAATCATCCATGTAAATTTCAACCTAGTCATGAGAGAGATCAGAAAATATGCTCAGAATAGCCCTTTGAAATGTGGCTAGGGAATTACAAAGACCAAAATTAATGATGACATAGGTGTAGGTACCCCAGGGGTAGGTAAAATTTGTTTTGTCTTAGTCCTAAGGAGCTATCCATATCTAATTATAACCACTATAGCCATCAAGGAAGTAAAAATACTTCTTCCCTACTAATGTGTCCAAAACTTGATCAGTGAATGATAATGGAAAATGGTCTTTCTTGGTAGCACTATCTATCTCACATTAATCTACACAAATATGCCACTTCCCTCCCTTATTTGGTATAATAACCAAGGGATAAACTCATTATCTATCTAAAATAGGATAAACAAATACTACATCCGAGTGTTTTTACAACTCTATTTTGATAATATCTTTGACTATAGGATTCATTTGTCTTTAAGGTTGGTGAATAGTTTTGCATTATTATTTGATGCAGATATGGTGTGTGCATAAACTTGAGGGTATCCTCTCATATCATGTTAATCCCAAGAAAATGTTGATGTGTGCTTCCTCAGCATTGTAAGTAAATAGCTTTCTTACTAGGCTATCAAGGGTGTGTTGATATTGAGAGGTTTATTAGGCATGATGTCCACTTGCTTCATTAAAAAGATCATGGTTTCCACATTGGCAATTAAAGGAGCATAACTATATTAATATGGAAGCAACTGATGGAATGTCCATATGACCCTTACTATTTTAGTGGGGTCATTCTCAAGAAAGGTATTCTAGAGTGGGCATGGTCTACATTCTAATATGTTTGTGGTTACAAGATCTTGTTGGTAATGTTTTTATAGGATACCAAAAAGAATGGTATCTTCCTCTTGTTCCTACAAAGTTGTACATTAGTTAAGAGTGCATAAAGTCCACAAAAAGGTAGTTTCATCAAAACCCTCAATCCAAGGAGTGGGTCTATCGTCAGGCTTGGCTGGTGGATAAAGAACCATTTTCTTAGTATCATTTATGTTAGAAATTAACATTTTTCTTAACCTACAACCAATAAAAGCATCTACTATGGCCAACCAACATTAGTGAAGTATGAGAGGATAACCCCCCAAATTATATTTTGGCAATAGGACAATAAATTTTTCTAGATATTTCCATGAATCTATAGTAATAACCATGTCCTCGACAATCCCTTTAGACATAATAGTTGACCTATCAGCCATCTATAAAATGATGGGAGTTGGACAGAGAGTGGTGAGTTTCAGTTGTTGCATGGTTTCCATAGTCATCACATTGATGGTTACCCCCAAATCAATTAAGGTATTGGAGATAGGTTGTCCATGGATACTTACATTAACTACAAGACTTCCAGGATTAGATTATTTCAAGGAAATAATGTTTCCCAACATGATATCAGCTAGTTGGCCAATGACTTGGACTATTTTAGGATCCTTCTTTCTTCCTAATTTATTTAAACATAGCTCTCTAACAACCTTATTATAGATAAGAAAATCTTTTATTTCTTAAAAGAGTGGAATATTAATGCACACATTTTTGAGTTATCCTAGGATATCAAATTCTAGTTCTGGTTCTAGATGTGGAATGGACAACTCTTTAGAAAAGGAGGACTACCTACTTTTTAATTTTTTGATATAACAAGGTTTGGAGTTTTTGTGGTTGGTTTAGTATGGGTTTGGGGTTCTTTAATATGTTATATTAATATGGGTGGGGTGGTTTGTGGAAGAACACATCCTAAGTGAAGGTGGATTTGATTGATATCTAAGGTGTATGTTGGATATTGCATTATTTCAATGGATTGTGTTGGTTGAACCAGCTTATTGGTAGGTTTTGGGACTAGTTGGGTTGGTAATTTTTGGTATTTGGCATTAGGACCTGCTATTGTGGTTGTTGTATTTGTTGATAAAAACCTTGGTTACCTCTCCATATCTATTTCCATGGGTTAGAGGTAAAAGACATTATTGGTTTTTGAATTGTCCAGGTTGAGGTTGTTCCCAATTCTGGTGTATCCATTGATTTTGGGGTAATTTCTAGTTTGATTGAGGCCAATTTTGAGTGGGTGCATTTGTCTAAGGACCAAATTAAGAATTTACAAATGTAAAGTTTGATGACATACCTAAATTTAATGGTCTTTACAGCCATGGTGTCCTTTGACCCACATAAAGCACCTAATTTTCATCTCCTCCTATGGCATGTAGTTTCACTATTTCTGGATTCTCTTTAGTTATGATGGCTACCCATGATTTCATCAGATGGCATATGCATTTTACATTTTTCTTTCTAGATTCAGGGCAATGAACAGTCAAGGATTTTTCATTTTCTTCTTATTTCCTCCATGTATGCAATGTGTCAAGCTGAGTGGTGAGATGGCTGATAACATCTTACTTCATATCCTACAACAAGTTTGACTACAGATGTTTAAGGATACTTTTGAAATGTCCCCACCAGACATTAAATCTTATGCCTCTAGACAATCATCTATAATTCTTTTCAGGTATCATCTTGATGGATTCTTGCTCCATTATAGTCTGCTTGGATTTTTGTACACTAAACATAAATATCTCCATATATTCTTCTAGTGATTCATGATCAACGTGTGAAATTCAAAAAATGTCATCTCTCCTGTGGTTTTTGTCATTACAGTAATCTTGATCTTTAGACATAAATTTATCTTTCATTTCTTCCTAGGTATTAATGGAATCCTTCCCAAGTCCCATGAACCATCTATGTGTTGCATATTTGAGTGTTGTTGGAAAAAATTTGAGTTTATGAGCATCCTGATTATAATCATAGTGGCGGCATAAGATGTAGAATTTTAAAAAAATGTGTCTAGATCCTCAAATGCTTTTTCCTTGAAAGTAGGGAGGGTAGAGTGAGGAATATTCTTCATGGGTACATTTTCATTAGGGGTAAGGATAGGAAATTCAAAGTTAGTGGATTCAGTGCCATTGTTTTCTTCTTGATGATCCCCCATGGATACTCTTTCTATTGGTAGCCTAGAAGCTTGTGCTACAAACCTAAACATAAATTCTTCCTTTTCTATTTTTTCTATTGACAATTAGGGGTGATCTTCAGGGATTTATTTGTATTCGTTAGTTACTAAAGGATGTAATTTTGTTCTTACATTAATAACTGATGTTTTAGGCATAAATTTTCCTAGATGATCCCTTTCTCTATGCATGTACATCAACCAATTTTTCCTTAAAACTTTTTACCCACCCTACCTGCATAGGGTTAGTATAATGGGGGTTTTGAAATTTCCTTATATTCTACTTGAAGAAATGAAATTTAAACTAAAACAAGAATATTTAATTTATAAAATCAATAATCTTATAGAAATTATGAAATCAGTAAACATCTAGAAATAATTATGATCAAGATTGAAGATTAAGAGTGTGTGAAACCCTTACCTAGTAATGGCATAAAAAATGATGAGTATCGAACACTTAATTAGATACACTTCTCTTTCTTTTTAAAGACAAGAATAGTTACCATAGACCAACATCCTTTACTTCATTTAATTTGTCAACCCATGGACGTAAACTTGACAGGATGGTGGCACTATATGTCCACACTCAACCTTCTAATTTGACTTTTTTTAAATTGTGTTCTTAAATGATAAAATCCATGCTAAATTAAATTTCATAAATAAATAATTCACAAAAAAAATAATAACATACTAATTACCACTATGCAAGCTTTGTGAAGCAAATAATAAACCAATTTGAAATGACAACAAAAATGAATACTCAATTGCATAAATAAAATAAATAGAATACTAACTATACTAACAGGTTAGGTTATTGTAGAAAGGCTTCAAAATTGGGCCTTTCCTTCATCCATCTTGTGCTTCAACCTTTCCTTTGAACATGTTATATTTAACTCAGAAATATTTCCTCATATTAAATAAATGTAGAAATTACTGTTATATGAAATCACAAAATTGATAGCTTACACAATATAATAGCTATAGCTTTGTTCTATATCGATTCTCTATATTCCACTATATATATTCTATCTCAACCCTATTGTCCTTTATATACAGTACAGGAGATTATCTTTTTACAAAACAAAATAGATTACAAAGTATAAGAATTAGTTGCAAGAATATGTCCTCTTGCTTGAGTCGTTTATCCATGGAACCATGAAGCAGCTATAGGACAAGTTTGATTATTGTGATCTTTTCCCAACCTTTTTTTATTTGTTACAATGTTTTTATAACTTTTTGTGGGTCAATTAGGTCAACAAATCAAAATTTTACTTACTATTGGTTTTGGCTACATGGTGGCAATAGGATATTTTCATGATAGTTATCCTCTACTATAGGATGGTTTGTGAATGTTTTCATCTATGTACCTACTACTTCAAACATCCTCTAAAACATATCATGAGAAAAACACCATATAGAAAAATATAAAATATCATATACTAAATTTTCATAACAAAAATCTTAACTATTCAAAGATACATGAACTAAAATGTTGTGGTTAAGTATAGCTGTGTATGGCAAAAAAAATTTAGGAAATGATTAAAAACATAAAGGGAAACTAAGAAATTATGTCCAGAAAAGATGAGAAAACATAACAAAACTAAGGCTCATCATGGGTGTGCAAATATGATAGAGTTTATAAAACTCTTCAACCAAGATCTATCTAAGAATCCATTACCACAACCATGAAGCTAATGCATTTCATATAAATAATAAAATATATATTATCCATAAATAGATTATACAATGCTGAAATTATTTTTCATCTCCATAGCTTATCAAATACAATGAATTTTCCTTGCATATATGGGGAGGAAAGATTAATAGTAACTAAGAGATCAATCATAGCTAATATATCAAGATGAGAGAACAATCATAACTAAGATATCAAGCTAAGAGATAATACCCAGGAGTAAAAGATAAATATCCCTAAAGGATAGAAATAACTAGAAAATATCTCCATAATATCGAAGATATAAATATCTAATATCTAATAATATCTAATATAATATAAATGAAATAAATACATATAAGTTCATGGAAATAATTAAATACCTAATTGAACATGAACTAAGGTAAATTAACTAATATAACAACCTCCTTTCAAGTAAATATAGGATCCTCAAAAAGTAGCATATCGACAAAATGAGTCATGACAATAAGGATTGATCAGGTAGTCATGTACAATATATCCATAAAGCAATCTGTCATAAAGTGGAGAAAATGAGAAATTCGTAGCAAAACACCTCCCACCACCTGTCCCTCCTCCCCACACCAAAAAAGAGAGAGAAAATGGGTCCCAAAAATAAGCCCTTATGAGGTATCCATGTACAAAAAAAGGATGCAATGTGATGACAAGTGTCCCTATGGATTTCAATCCATCTTTTCAAAATACATGGATGTTAAGTTGCTATAATTAATAATTCAAAGTATGAATGGTGATGAATATAAGGATCATTGAACACAAACACCACACTCTAGATTATTGGGTAGAATGATGAATCTAAGGAAGAATTTTCTTAATGCCCTCCCTCAATGTTGAATTAGAATAATAAGGCAACAAAAGTCTCTAAATAATTGGACTGAAAATGGTGAAAAGTGACAGACAATATTAGTATGGATGCCACATTGGTATCACTACATAAAAAGTCACCAATATTTCCACTAAGACATAGCAATTGTCATATAGGTTTCAAAAAATAAAGTGAATAAAAAAGATACCCATGTATAAATGAGAAATCTAAAAATCAGTCTTGGTGGTGATGGGAGAGACTAGAAACTAAAATAGTAAAGGGTGCACCAACTAAGGTACACACGTATGAAGGTAGAATAAGATATAAAATCAAATCCCCCATGGCACTTTATAGTTTATTGTACTAATATATATCCAAAAAACATGAAATGAAAATAAGGAAGACATTGTATACATCATAATAGCTCCAAACAAAAAGAATCTTGACTTATCTAAGAAGTCATCATAAATCACAAGATTTATTACAAAAATAAGAGGGTATTGTGGTCCAAGGGGGTAAAAACAAGTATAAAACATGTGCAAAATGGGAATTCAGTCACAACCAAAAATACATCCAAGAGAGTTTAAAGTGAAATAGTGGACAAAGAGGTAAATCCCCAAAAATAAATGAAGGTAGACACGGCTAAAGTATCAAACCCCCTATGGTTGTTATATTAGGCCCCTCCTAAAATGTGGCACTTTATAACTTTAGTGCCATTAAAAATAAAATAAGACCAATGGAATGGGCATGTAAAATCACACCTTTGAAAAAAAAATACACTCGAAAGTAAAATATCAATCAAAACATATTACAATTCCCCTTTTTATCATTCACAGAACAAATTAAATAAGATTGCACAAAATTTAAATGCACTGAAGACCAAAAAAATATTTATCACTTAAGTAAAATGTGGGTTGTGGGATTTGATCCCAAGACCTACCACATGACAATGGTCTACTGAAAAATGATTTAACACTTCAGTTATTTCTTAGTTTGAGAAATTACTTTCAAAATTTACTTTAAACCACTATTAAAGTCAAGAAAAGACAAAAACAACCCATAAATATTCACATGATGAGGGAGGGTGCATGTAACTAGTCCAATGCTTCAAAAAAATTGTTTCCAATAATTTATTTTGCAGAAACTAGATACAAGTTATCAAAATGGGTGAATTCCATCTTTAGGAATATTCTTCCAAGAGAAAATATAGTGAAAAAGACTAATTCAAATTTTTTAAAATAAGATCAAAGTATGTACAACCTATAAAAATCATAATATCATTTGTATGTATGTCTAGATCTAAATAAAGCTCTTTCTATGGATTCAGAAGATGAAACCCTACTGTAGATTGAGTATTTATAAGAGGTAGAAAGACTGCTTGATTTGTCCCTGATCTAGTGTCCCAAAAGGTTGTATGGCCTACTAAAAAAATTTACCTCATACTTAAATATTAAATTACTCTAAAAATACTAATATACCTAAAAATCACATTTTTGTTTATAGTTAGTACAATATCAAACCAATAAAAAATCAAACGAGTGTCCAGATGATGAAGACAAACTATAATAGTTCTATTAAATCTTCCAATAGAGCTATACGACATGATCCAAAATTATAAAAACTACTATTAGATGAAATTTGTGACTATTAGCTAATAAAAACAACTTTTGGATTTAAAAAATAAGCTTTGTACGTCTTGTGGTGATAGAAACTTGTAATGTGGTAGGTAGGTTCCAATAGACCAACGAGCAGGTTTTGTAAAAAAAAATGACTATACAACCTAGTCCTAGGTGATTATTCAAAATTAAAAAGGACATAAAACTCAATTTTATATGCCTATTTTATTTCTTATTTTTATTTTGATACATTTATATAATCAAACCATCAAAAAAATGCATAAGTTGCCTTAAAATTTTTCAAAACAGACCTAAACATTGGTCTATCAACATAATTACATAATGGTATAGCCTAGCATCCTTATGACCTGGTCAATGGTCAAATAAATATAGATCAAATATCCATACAAAACACCACCAAAAAAATGAATAGATAGAGGTGTATAGCCTATTTGAGGAGTGGAAAATAATGCTAAAAATGGTAGATGGAAAAATTAAAAATGGTAGTTGGAGACCACTATGATACCATGATAGAGTTTAGAAAAATCTTCATCCAATATCTCTCCAATAATCCATTACTATAACCATGAAGCTAATGCATTGCCCACATAGAATAAACTATTTATTATTCAAAAATAGATTATACAATGCTAAAATTGTTCTTCATCTCCATAGCTTATCAAATACAATGAATGTGGCTTGCATATATAGTCAAAGAATATCAATCCTAACTAAGAGATCAAGCTATGTGATCAATAATAACTAAGAGATAAATCTAAGGGATCAATCATAACTAAGATTTCAAGATAAGAGATCAAACCTAGGACTAATACATAACTATCCGCAAAGGATATAAACAACTAGAAAATATCCCTATAATATCTAAGAGATAAACATGTAATAACTCATTATATCTAAACTAAGATAAATGAAAAATACACACATAAGTAGGTGGAAATAATTAAATATCTAGGTGAACATGAGCTAAAGTAAACAACTTACTTGAACAAAATACTTTTTTTATAGGCCCATAGTACCAGATAGAGTTATAGGTGTTAATCACATTTAGTGTCTTTAACTATTTTTACCAAGATTGACTTTAGAGTTTTATTCCTGGCCTCATATTATAAATTGGCCTTCAAATACTATAAAGAGGTTATGTGAAGAGATATAATAAATTTATTAAATAATTAATAGACCTTGGGATTATTGAAAGGAGGCATGTTATATGTGACTATGACCTATGGAACTCTGAACTAACAAATGATTTGATTAAAAATAAATTTAGCTATGATTAATATCATAAAAACTGTTATAAGCATAGCTTCCACCCATTTAGTGAAATACTCAGTGGTTGTGATAATAAAGTGATGACCATATAAGGAAACAATAGAAATCATGACTATCAAATCTAAATCTCAGGTGTAAAATTTCCATGGATTAATGATGTGTTTCCAATGCTCTAACAGGAATGCTGATTTTTTGGGAAAAATGTTGACACTTCTTATATTTTCAAAAGTAATTAATGGCATGATTTTTGATCATGGGCCAAAAGTGTATCATCTTATGTATCTTGTAGTAATTCATGCGATCACTTAATTATACACTATAAACAACACTAATTCAATGAAAAATGAGCCTTTTTGACTCATTTTAGTTGACACACCTTGTTAAAATTCCATCAAATGCATTATAATATATAACCTCATCTAGAATGGCATACTTAGATGGTATGATATGCAAGATATGAATTTTTTTATGAGTAGTCACTTCGGAATAAGTATAGTATATTAAATAATTCATGGTGTTAGCATGCAAATGAGAGGAAATAATTACAATTTTATCTATATAACAAATTAGTTCATCAGGGAACTCTATATCAATAATATCTTTGATTTCTAGGGGAAATCTAGGAATCTAGAAAATAATCAATGATTAATTTTCCCTTAATAGTCTCTTGGTTAACATAAGTTAGTTATAATTTATTAAAAATCATTATAAAATTCCCAAGATTTCATGAAATGGATGGTTGGGTTAATAATTTGCATACGGACTAGGACATTACTATAACCCTCATTTCTTGGTTAAGAATGTAATGTTAAAACCACTTTGTTGTGAACATGATATCTAAAAATAGATTCTTTACTTGAGTATAATATATATTATTTCTCATTAGAGTGTGGCTAATGAAATAGATGGAACAATAATTTCCATCTTCATCTTCCTAGGGTAACATGTAGGTGAGATACATCTCAGTTTCCTTAATATGAAGTATGAGGGGATTTGTTGGTGTAGGATATTTATAATTCCATCTACTTATTAAATGGATAATCCCTACACATGTAGGTTCAACTTACTTTGGTGTGATAATAGGTTAAGTGGGTGAGAGGGTGAGTTCCACCTAGAGTTCTGCTTGGAGTTCAACTAAGTACCACTATGAGTTTTCCTATGAGTTCCATAGTGAGTTATACTCCGTCTAACCCTGAGTTATATTTTGAGTTAATTCTCCTTACTCCTTTATATTCCTTTTAAATAGGATATTGTAATAGATCATATAATTGGTAAGAACGATAGTTTGATACATCAGGTAATTATTGCAATCCTCTTCTTGCATATTTTTTAATACAAGTAGAGTCATTATTGTTGAAAATTTGTTGTGTGCTCACTCTACTAGAAGATCACTTATTGGCATATTCTAACATGGTATTAGAGCTCTAGGTTATGGTAATGAGCATCAACATATATTTGATTTCTATTTTTTATTTTCTTAAATTTATTAAGAGGAATTTGCATATTACTTGTATATGCACTTACATAAAAGGTTTTTGATGAAGATTTGAAAGTCTTGTTGGAGTGGATTTTTTCATGGTAACTAGGAAGTTTTACACCCTATTTTATGTTGGTTCATCCCAACCCCCCCCCCCCCCCCTCCCCACCATAAAAGGATGATAAGAAAGGATGTAATATCTATTTACCCTAGCCAACTAGCGAGCTTTATTTAATTATAGGGAGGTCAAGGGTTTGATTCCATTGCACAAATACAATTTCAAGTTTTAAGCTTTATTGTATAAACATCGACATCAATAGGGTCTTTATTAACTATGCACAAATCCTTGGTGTTTTCCATGGTAGAGGAATATAGACTCATGAATGAAGGAGAATGTTTTGATTAGAGAGGGAATCTTGGTTTATTCTCTTATGGATCTACCTCAATAATTATTTGGCATAGCTTAATTATGATCCATCTAAGTTGGAGCTTATTTGGTTGATTTCCCCTTCCTAGCTATAAATTCCATAATTTGTTTAGGTTAGCTAGAAATGAAGTGGATTATTACTAGGAAAAGTATGACACTTAGAGTGAATAACATAGGGGATTTGGAAAAATTCAAATTTTATTAATTTTTAGCAGACCAACATGTGGATAACATAATTATACACATGCACTCAAATAAGTTTGGTATCCTCCTCCTTATAAAGTCAAACTAACGGCATGAGATTATCCTCTCTAAATGGAAGCATGGATCTCAAGGTGTTGAGCTAGTTGTAGGCTTGCATACCCTCTATGGCAATATTGGTATCTTATTTTCTTTATAAAAGTGGCAATGCCATACAACTTTTTTTCTCCTTGATAAGTCAAAACCTAAAATTTGTTTTCCTAACAATTTTTTTTATTGTTAAATAAGCCCTAAAATAATTAAAGCATGTTTAAATTTAAATTGAAATAGATTTATTAGGTTTTTTTGTTTAATCCACTATGTATTTGCCTCTTAAATTGAAGCTATTTGTCACTTTAGAGCTTATAGAGGTGTATAGGGGAACGATTTTTTTTTTGGTTGACTTAAATAGGTCCATCATTCCATGTTGGTTCCAACGAATGACTAGAAGGATACTTTACCCTTTCTTTGGATAGAATTTTTTAAATTTTAAGTGCAATTGAATAAAATATGCCATTAATGATAGGAAATGTATTTTACTACAATGTTTGATTGGTAACTCAGAATTGAGTGCCACTTTTTTCAAAAGTACATGTTTTTTTTAACTTTCCATTGGTCTACTATGTTTTGTAAAATGCATTAATGTTATAAACTACCATCTTAAAGGGGGTTACTTATGCTATGATCCATAATACTTTATGCATTATACTTTATGCACCAATTATTCACATGTGGATACATTTTTGGATATGTTCAACATCCCAATTCTAAGCATAAATTATTATTCATCACTTTATCATGGATTTCTCACTTGGATGTATTTTTGCTTTTGATTAACATCCCATTAATGAGAATGCTTTAGGGGTTCATGAAATTTGTACCATATAGTATTATACTTCCTTGGTGTCATATAGAAGTTATGATGACTACATTCGAGAGACTCTAGAGGAGGAAGGTTGATTCTACACTAGTGGTTATTTTTGGAAGGGCCAATTATGCTTCATGGAATGCTTATATAGAACACTTACTCACACACAAGAATCATATTCCGTTCCTTTATGCATAGATTCCTAAACCCACTGATCTTATTTTATTTGATAATTGGGATAACACTTGTGACAAGTTTTTTTCCACCTTGTTACTATATGTTTCCATTGATCTTCATTTCCATGTGGAATATACAAAGTGTCCATGCAATATTTGGCACATCCTATAGTCTCTTTTTGGAGATCCTACTATGACCTACA
>JARHVA010000166.1:4107500-4120000 GCA_037957365.1 Torreya grandis | reverse complement strand
GCAGTTGTTTACATTCTATTTACTTCATAGTGTACATAATAGATTCTCCCAATATATTGATCATACCTGGCAAATATTTTTGCATCCAGGTATAAAAAAATAATGGTCTCATTTACATTCGAGGATTGGCTCCACTCCCCCCACTAAATTTAATTTTGTTATAATCTAGATGGCTTTTGGCAGTCTTTGATATTCCCTATACTTTGTCAGTATGTATCCCAGACCTAGTCTACGAGTTAGGGTTGGGATGGTCATTAAAATGGTATTCTATGTTTTGATTGGAATCATTTTTATTTCAACTAACGAAAGAAGCTTCACGAAGGACATTTTGACTTCTCCTATAGCCTTCTAGGCACATAGATCCTTGCAAATCATGTCCAGACATGTTCGGGGTATAGAAATACCCACAAAATGAATGAAAAGAGGGAAGGAAATGTATAAATAAGAGAGAGAAGAGAATAAAATGGGAGTGCAAACTAATAAGCATTTCATGTATGTCCACCAATTTATGTACACATATAAATTAACATGATAACTTATGCACTCGACTTCTCAAGGTCTAGCCGAGACAATCGATGTAATGGATAGATGGGCAAGTGAATATATGGATTGGGATGATTGATTTGAGGAATGGGGTTTTAGATGATGGATTGTAAGGGATTATTGTGATGCTACCATAAGATGTTTTTCATGTCATCATATTTGTTGAGGGTATCAAATTAACAAGAGACAGAAATCCAAGATACCTATGTATTAGTGATGATAAGATAATGATGTTCACGATCAATCTAAGAAAAATGAAGTGCATATGATTAGGTTGGATAACTTGGGAGAATTAATTATCCATTGTGTGACAAATATATTATGAATTTTTTACTTAATTATCAATAAAAAATAATAAGAATTATAAGAAATAGTCAAATATATGTAAAATTTAAAGTCAAAATTAAAATGAATATACTCATAAATATTACAACCTAACAACACCTTCTATGACTGCCATTGCAAAATGCTTTTCAATCTAATAAAATGTAAATGTAATAAAAGTAAAGTTCAACATCAAATATTGAACTTATTCCCTTTGAAGCTTTTAGGCTTAAAATAATACTCTCGTGGTTTATGTCTAAAATTAATAAATTTAATCTTCCTTTTAATATTTTTTGTATTACTCATTGTTGCATCCTCCAATATAACTTAGTTTTTAACCCTCGGCCAAACATTGTAAAAATACAAACTTAAAAATAGTAAACCATCTTATATGACGACACAGAAACAATAAATGAATAATGGTAATCGCCTTTATGTGCATGCATTCACATTGTAAACTAATTACAATATACAAACCAATGGTGTATATATCGTATTCAATATAAAGCCCTGCAAGTCTTCCCATCTTCATTTCTCACCAAAAAAACCAGCTTGAAAATAGTGATGCGTTTTACTATCATATTTGCTGGATAAATCCAAAACAAATGCTGCTGGTTGTCCGAGCACAAAATGGCAAGCAAATTTTGGCAGTTTGTGAGCGCATTGCATGACAATAAGGTCGAAACAGACAAGGTTTCAATAAAGAAGGCAATAAGGTCGCAGGGTTAAAACGTGGACAAAATAGACAAGGTTTTGACGAGGAATTTTACTGTCGACCATAAGCAGCTTTGTGCGTGCTGCTTACGGTCAGCTCTCTTACTCTTGCATGTAACAGTTTCAATTTATGTAAATTTTTCTCTCTCCGTCTCATATGTTCTATCCTCTGCTACAGCTTTCTCTAACAGCTAACACTGCAACTGCTTTTGCCCATTCTCTAAGACGTTTGTTCATCGTAGCTGGATCATCAACAGTAATATTCAGATTATTTATTATAGAATCTCCTTTTATTTCCTTCGGCCGAGATTTTTTTGCCCTTGATTTCTCAACTGGCATAAGCATTCCTCTTTGATCATGATCAGAAGCCTCCTCATTATCGGAAGAGAGAAAATGTTGTCCGTCGACACATTTATCTATTCTCTGCTCTTCTTCAGCGGACATCAACTGAGAGCGTTGTGTATCATATATTTTACGATCAACTGTTGTGTAATCGACAGCCGCCATTACTAACGCCTCCAGCGACATGTTGCATTCAGGTAACTGTTTGTAATCCTTCTCAAAGAATGTGAGAAAATATCTTTTAGTGAGGAATGGTGGAACACAAATCTGTTGCAGTGAATAAATATGGGCGAGAAGAGGAATCATATTCCGTATTCTCTTTATGCAAAATGTTGAACACCAGCGGAGCACTAAACAACAAAAGGACTCTAAAGTTTGAATTGTATGCAATTTAGTTGCGTGAGTATAAACAAGCCAGTCACACGAACAATGAGTTACCTGTGAAATTACTAAAGACTTGAACAGAATAACGATTCATTCCTCGAAGGCAACATTTGAAAATTACTAAATTTCACAGTTACATGTCTCTTCTTGTCTAATGTTCGCTATTTATGATTAGACAGAAGCTGTGAGATATGATATCTGACATGGTTGTGGATATCAAAATTGAGCACATTTGAAAAAGTATGCAACGTTGGTCGCGAAGTACGCGGCTGAGGGCTAACTTTGTTCTTTACAGGTGGCGTTCAAACAGTGAATCACATGATAAACGGCTTAACTGGGAAATTTGCGTAAAATTCATGCGAATTATTCAGAGTATTTGTGAGAATAACTGCAGACGTTATTGACTATTTTTTAAGAGACTGAATCAAAGAAAGGTTTTTCTGCGAAATTGCTGGGTTGGTGCCAAACATATTTAAGAATTATAAGATTATTAAGCTACGCTCTGTAAGCTGGTGTAGTATTTGTCTTATTTCCGGAATTCCATGAAATATTTTGCTTCGGATGTTAAAATAATATAAAAATCAGATTTGTCCTTTTTTTGTTGGGAATGTTTCCTAACATTTTCTGTATTTCTTTTTCCTGTTTGGGAAAGTTTCCCATCTTAGCTTTTAGGGAAAGTTTCCTTTCTTTGTTTAGTTTCTTTTTCTGTAGTTGCTGCTTTGTGTATATATTTCTATTTCCTTTCAATAAAGATGCATGAAGACAATTTTGCAGTAAGCATATCAAATTGCTTCTCTGTCTCTCTTGTTTTTAAGTTATAATTTTTTTTTCTGGTTTATTTTCTGTGTACTGCATTTCTCTCTTAGTTTAATATTTTTCTATCATATGGTATCAGAGCCAGTTCAAAATGGCAACAAATACTAACAGTACACAGCTACAAATTCCTAAATTTAATGGAAAAAATTATGATTTTTGGAGTTTTCAGATGAAAATTTTGTTCAGGTCACAGGAGCCATGGGATCTTGTGCAGAATGGGTATTCAGAACCAATAGATGCAGCAGCATTAGCAGCCCTCACACAAAATGAAAGGGATTTACTGCGGGATAATCGGAAAAAAGATTAGAAAGCATTATTGTTCATAGTGCAGGGTCTTGATGAAACTCTTCTTCCAAGAGTTATAGCCACTTCGAAGGCCAAAGAAGCATGGGATCTCCTTGAACAATCATTTCAAGGTATAGAAAAAGTAAGAACAGTTCGCCTTCAAATGCTTAGAAAAGATTTTGAAATTTTGCAAATGTCAGATTCAGAAAGTTTAGGAGATTTCTTTACTCGTACAATGGGTATAGTTAATCAGATGAAATCAAATGGTGAGGTTGTGACTAATCAAAAAATTGTTGAAATTTTTTTAAGAAGTTTGCCTGAAAAATATGATCCTGCAGTTATAGCTATTGAAGAATGAAAAGATCTAACATCTTTATCTGTAGATGAGCTTATGGGTTCATTGTACACACATGAACATAGAATAAATAAATCAACAAAGGAGCCACTTGAGAAAGCTTTAAAGAGCAAGGTATCTTTTAAAGAAAAATAAACAACACCAGAATCATCTTCAGCACAAAGAGGAAGAGGTAGAAATTCAAGAGGAAGAGGAGGACGTTTTCAACAAAGAGGCAGAGGTCAAAGAGGCAACAAAAGTGATGAAGAAAATTGTGGTTTCACTCAAGCAAGAGGTTGAGGCAGAGCAAATTTTCAGCAAAGAGGAAGAGGTTTTCAGAGGTATGATAAATCATCTTTACAATGTTATTACTGTCAAAAGTATGGACATTTTGCATCTGAATGTAGGAAAAAGTTTGCAGATGAAAGTAAACAAGAAGCCCAATATGCAAATGAAGGTGAAGGGTAGGAAGGATATGTCTTGCTAACATGCAACACAAAGGAGGAAGTAAATGATGACAAATGGTATGTTGACAGTGGGTGCAATAATCATATGACAAGACACAAAGAGATATTTCAGAATTTGGATGAGTCTATCAAATCTGAAGTCAAGATGGGAAATAATAGAATTGCACCAGTCATGGGGAAAGGGAGGATATTAATCACAACAAGACAAGGTGAGAAAAAATATATTGGTGATGTGTTTTATGTACCAGGCTTAAAGCATAACTTGTTAAGTGTAGGTCAACTTGTGCAAAAAGGTCACACTGTCAAATTTGAAAATGGTTCATGCATTACTGTTGATGGTAAAAACAAGCTGATAACCAAAATACCCATGACTGCTAATAAGATGTTTTGTCTTAGTATCAAAAACAATATGCATTTAAGTTTCAGTGCTCTTGTAAAAGACACACAGTGGTTATGGCATCTTAGGTTTGGTCATTTGAATTTTGGTGGACTAAATCTTTTGTATAAAAAGAACATGGTAACATGTTTACCATTTATCCAAAGACCAGATGAAGAATGTGAAGGTTGTATTGTTGGAAAGCACCATAGAGAACCCTTTCCAGTAAGGGATTATTGGAAAGCTTCAAAGCCATTAGAGTTAGTTCACTCAGATCTATGTGGACCAATTGAGGTTACTTCATTATCTGGTATGAGATATTTTTTGACATTTATTGATGACTATAGTAGGAAACTTTGGGTGTATCCTTTAAAAAATAAGTCTGATACTTTCAAGAAATCAGAGAATTTAAAGAATTAGTTGAGAAGCAAAGTGGTTATTTTCTCAAAATTTTGAGGACTGATAGGGGTGGAGAGTATATTTCACATAATTTTCATAATTATTGTATTGAAAAGGGCATAAAAAGGCAGCTAACAACAAGGTATACACCTCAGCAAAATGGTGTAGCTGAGAGAAAAAATAGAACAATTTTAAATATGGTAAGGAGTATGCTTAATGTTAATAATTTACCTAAGGTTTTTTGGGCAGAAGCAGTTTGTTGTGCAGGTTATATTTTGAATAGATGTCCCACGAACTCAGTTTGGGGCATGAAACTAGAAGAAGCTTGGGGAGGATACAAACCCCGGGTAGGTCATTTAAGAATTTTTGGTTGTATTGCTTATTCTCATGTTCCAGATGCACTTAGAAAAAAATTAGATGATAAGGCAAAAAAATGTATCTTTGTTGGATACAGTGAAGAATCCAAGGCATACAGGTTGTATAATCTAGAGACAAAAAAGTTGGTGATAAGTAGAGATGTAAAGTTTCTTGAAGATCAGGGGTGGTGTTGGAAATTGGAAGAGAAATATCAAACAGTTAACATTGAAGAAAGAGCTACAAATCAACAACAAATTTCAGTTGTTAACACAGGAGCCAACAGTAGTAGCATTCAATAGTTAGCACTAAGAAGAGGTTCTTCTTCATCTCCACCAAGTCATAGACATGTTTCATCAAGTAGTTCTCCATTATCCACCTCAGAATCTCCAAAAAGGTGGCAGAAAATAAGGAGTTTGTCTGACATATATCAAGAAACAATAGAGGTAAATGAAGATCTTTGTCATTTTGCATTTTTTGCTAATAGTGATCATGTTATATTTGAAGAAGCTATAAATGATGATAAATGGATTAAAGCTATGATTGAAGAAATTGCAGCCATAGAAAATAATCAAACTTGGGAAATTACAGATCTCCCTGAGCATAAGAAGCTAATTGGAGTAAATTGGGTGTATAAAACAAAGTATAATGAGCAAGGTAAAGTGAATAAATGCAAGGCTAGATTGGTAGTAATGGGCTACAAACAAAAAATAGGTATTGATTATAATGAAGTTTTTGCACCTGTTGCTAGAATGGATACTATTCGCATGATTTTAGCTCTTTCAGCACAAAAGGGTTGGAAAGTCTTTCATATGGATGTAAAATCAGCATTCTTAAATGGTGTATTGGAGGAAGAAATTTATATTGAGCAACCACCTGGTTTTGAGATTAAAGGTCAGAGAGGTAAGGTGCTCAAACTAAAGAAAGCTTTGTATGGTTTAAAGCAAGCACCTAGAGTTTGGTATGAAAGGATTGAATCATATTTTTATTTTTAAATGTTTTTGAAAAATGCCCTTATGAGCCTGCCTTATTCATAAAACAAAATCAGCAAGGAAATGTTATAATAGTTTGTATTTATGTTTATGATTTGCTTTATACCAAGAATAATGAAAACATGCTTAGAGAATTTTCAGTGGCAATGAAGAGTGAATTTGAAATGACTGATCTTGGTTTGTTGCACTATTATCTTGGTCTTGAAGTAACACAAAATAGTGATGGAATTTTCATTTCACAAGAAAAATATGCAAATGATATTTTGAAAAGGTTCAAGATGGAAAATAGAAAACCAACAATTACACCTATTGCCATGGGTTTGAAGTTGAGCAAAAATGATGAAAGCAAAAAGGTAGATTCTACTTTGTATAAAAGTTTGGTTGGAAGTTTAATCTACTTAACTGCGACAAGACCAGATATCATGTATGTAGTAAGCTTGATAAGTAGGTTCATGGAGGATCCAAATGATACTCATCTACAAGAAGGTAAAAGAATACTAAGGTATGTAAAAGGGACTGCAAATCATGGAATTTTTTATGAAAAGAAGGGTGTTTTGAGGTTAACTGGTTATACAGATAGTGATTGGGCTGGAAATCAAGATGATAGAAAAAGTACTTCTGGGTATGTTTTTAATTTTGGGTTAGGTGTAATTTTGTGGTCTTCAAAGAAACAACCCATTCTTGCATTGTCCTCAGCAGAAGCAAAATATGTGGTAGCCACTTCAGCAGGTTGTCAAGCAGTTTGGTTACGAAGGATGCTTGAAGCTTTGATGCAGCCTCAAATGGAAGAAAAAATTATATTTTGTGATAATCAATCAGCCATTGCACTTTCTAAAAATCTAGTCTTTCATGGAAGAAGCAAACACATTGACATCAAATTTCACTTCATCAGAGAGCTGGTTAAAAAAAAAGAAATCAAACTTTTTTATTGCAGGTCCAAAGATCAGGTTGCTGACATTTTGACAAAACCTTTGAAAGAAGAAGATTTCAATAGACTGAAGAATATTTTAGGGATGAGAAGCTATCCCACAAATCAGATTTTAGGGAGGATGTTAAAATAATATAAAAATCAGATTTGTCCTTTTTTTGTTGGGAATGTTTCCTAACATTTTTTGTATTTCTTTTTTCTGTTTGGGAAAGTTTCCCATCTTAGCTTTTAGGGAAAGTTTCCCTTCTTTGTTTAGTTTCTTTTTTGTAGTTGCTGCTTTGTGTATATATTTCTATTTCCTTTCAATAAAGATGCATGAAGACAATTTTGCAACAAGCATATCAAATTGCTTCTCTGTCTCTCTTGTTTTTAAGTTATAATTTTTTTCTACTTTATTTTCTGTGTACAGCATTTGTCTTTTAGTTTAATATTTTTCTATCGTCGGACACATCGATAAAAATTGAAATGCAAGCCTTCGGGGTCTATTAATGGGAATTTACTACTGGAACATTTCATTAGATCTATTGTTAGCAAATAAAAAATCTACATGAGGTTACAAAATAAAGTTGTTGGTTGAAATTCACAGTTCAAACTTCTTGTCAAAGGAACAAATTTGGTTCCAAACAAATTAAAAAGAACCGTCAGTAAAGTATGTGTAAGCCAAACATTACCAAAGCAATTACATAATAAGTATTTGTAAATTAAGCATAGACCACCGCATCAGAAGGAGGAGGTGGAAGATCATCATTAGGTGGTTAAACACTCCAAGAAGAAAGCTCAACTGAGGGACAATCAAGAGCCACCCATCAATCCATAGAGTTTAGGGGAGCCAAAAAAATAATAATGCTCTACCGAGGAGGAGGTTGTACCACACTACCAATAGGTCAGGGAACAATAGGCAAACTCTACAGAGATAGACTGACAACGGAATTTCTCACGTGAAAGCAATGAAATCTGACACCCTTATTTGTTAGCATAGTTTTTTAACTACTACATTGTTATGTTAGCTATTAGTTATTAGTTAAGAGTTAAGATTAAGTAGCAATTAGGTAGTTACAATTTTTATAACTAGTTTTGTGATGTATATATTCACCTATTGTATCAACGAATAAACATCGAAGCCATTTGAGCTATTTATCTAGTATCAGAGTGATTGGTGCCTTGGATGTGGGCAACAAAGGTTAAGATCAGAGCGTAGACTTAGTGGTCTTTGCAAAATGATCTATTGGAAGAGCAACCCCAGACTAAAGGGAAAACATTTTCAGTCTCAGGAGAGAGGTCATCCAAGAATTCTTGGCCCATCGCACCCTGTTAGCCATCACTATAGTCAGATTGGAGGCCAAAATTATAGCTACTTGGACTCTCATTGATGAGCAATGTTTTGGCCATTAAGAGTGGAAATAAACAGTTAGACGAATCTGTATTTGGAATTCGTAGTTTCTCTCATTTTCGAGCATCAACCTATAGTTGTTATCTGCATTATCAACTTCAGATCTACTTGCGAACAGGCTAAAGAAGGTCCTCAAGATAGTTTGAAGAGAAAGGTGACACAAAATGGCAGAGAGTTAGTGCGTATTGCATGTATTCTATGCCTTCTCAAAGTTTAATGCAAAGGCTCCCATTGTTGCCCCTCTGAATAAGGGCAAAAGGCCCACGATTATTGCTCCCAAGAATGCTACTCCTATTAAAAGAGAAGAGAAGGTGCTTTCAATAAGGTACATTTTTTACAGAATTTTGAAGCAATAAAATATTGTTTTGTTAGCTTTGTGAAATCTTTTATAAATAAGTAAGGACATTGTCTGCACCAAAATTACTCTTATCTAATGCCCAACTTCTCAAAGGGCCAAATTTTGTCACATAGAAGATGAAGATACTCATGATTCTTCAATTCAAATAATTATGGGGCATCATCACTAGTATAGTGACCCATCCTTTCAGATCTGATGAGCAAATAAAATTTGACAAGTCCAATGGCAAAGTCCTGATGTTGATAACACTCAGTGTCACCAATGAGGTTCAACCTTATATTCGGCATGCATCAACATTGAAGGAGGCTTGGGACATTTTGTCCACTATTTATGAGGTAAAGAATCAAACTAATATCTTCCATCCTCAGTCCAAGCTTCATACTCTCAGTATGAAATATTGTGAGAAAGTTGAGGAGTTCTTACATTGGGTGGTAGAACTTCGAGCAGAACTAGTTGTGCTTCGAGGAATGATCAAGGACAATCTTTTGGTTTTAATCACAATGAGATCTCTCCCCTCTCAATTTCACACATTTGTCATGACACTGAACATTACAAAGCAAACAATGTCTTTCAAAGAACTTGTGAAGTTGTTTCAACAAGAAGAAGCCATCCAGTCTATGTAGGATGACTTTGAGGATAAATCCCTTGTTTCCATGAAACATGGTTCAAAGTTCTAAAAAAGACAACTAAAACAGTCACAACAATAGTATAAATTTGAGAAGGTGAAATGATGGTGTCATATTTGTTGCACCAATATGTATGACATTGCTCACTTCTAGTATAATACCATGACACAAGGCACATCCAGTCAAGAGGGCACATCTAGTGGAAATGATTCACATAAATCAAAAAAATATTCTTAGTGATGGAAGCATCAAGGAAATGTAGTAGAAAAAAACCAACCATAATAGGATGATGCATCTAAAGAGGAGGTTCCAGTAAAATCAGATTGCAATGCATATAAGAAAGTAGTTCTTGTCTCCCAAACCTCATCACCAATGATCAATTTTTGGTTGATTGAATCAGGTACCAACAAGTGTATGGCAGGATGCAAGGAGCTCTTTGATCCACTAATGAATCAACCCACTAGAGATGGGGTTGAGATTCTAGATGATAAAGAGTATGTTACAGAAGGAACTAGAACTATCACCATTCCTCTCAAGACAAGAACCTATACTCTCAAAAAGGTACTATATGTCCCTAGCTTGACAAAAATTATCTTATCCATAAGTCAACTCTTGAATGATGAGGTTAAGGTGGAGTTCTTGATCAAGAATTGTGTAAAATCATGTCTCCTCTCACAGTAAGGTAAGGTAATTGCTAGAGTTTTTTTGAATGATCATTTGTTTTTGCTAGATGTAGTTTCATCCAATGTAGTTGCTCTCTACCTCTACAACATAATCTACTACTCTCTAGCATTATCGATATGGGCACCTTTCTACTGGATCCTTATACCAACTCATCTCTAAGTCCATGGTATGTGGACTTCCTCAACTTTCTCATTCTTTACTTGTATGCCTTGGATGCCTTGTAGTAAAATAACATAAGGTTTTATTTGAGCTGAGCTCCTCTCATGCCAAGGATCATCTCGATGTCATGCATACTGATCTGTATGAACCCCTACTTAATTTTTTCTAAGGATTCAAGTACTTTCCATTGTACATTGATGATTTCAATTGTCAAGGAGGCCTCTTTTATCTCCTCTACTCAAATCAAGGGGGGAACTCACATAAAGGGATTTCTTGGCATTCTTAAAGAAATGAAACATCAAAAAACACTTGACTACTCCCTATATGGCCCAACAGAATGGAATTTTAGAGTGATGTAATAATTCAATCATAGAGATGGGTCCTTGCATGTTTTTCATTGTGAAGTTAAAGGCACCATTCTAGGAAGAAGCAGTTCAAATAACTATATATCTTCTCAATACAAACCTAAAAATATCTTGCAAGTTAAGACATTAGAAGATGTATGGAATGGTGATAAACCTTCAATCTCCATCTAAGAGTATTTGGTTTTATATCATATATGCATGTCCAAGCTAAAAAGAGGAAGAAGATCGAACTGAAGATAATCTAATACATTCTATTATGGTCACGTACTACCTCAAAATCATATCATCTCATGGATCCTAAGACACAAAAAATTTAAAAATTTTGAGACATGGTTTGTGATGAGTCATCATTCGACTCATTGACATAAAAAGTGTCGAAACATACCACCTCTCATAAACTGTTCCCATAATTAGATGATGAGCATCAAGAATCTTGTCACCAAGAAGGTGAGCTGCAAGGAGAATTTTCCATTGACCTTAGAAACCTAGAAGATAATTCTTCATCAAATCAACAAAAACATCAACATCCAAAATGGGTAGAAAGCACCATGAGGGACTCAAAGTTGAAATCTATTCTAGATACTTCATTAGGAGTTCAGACAAGAAAATAGGTGAGAAATGAAGTTAATCTTGAACTAATGAGTTTAGTAGTTGTCAACACTAAACCAGAGATAGCTCGAGAGGATTTATGTGAACCTTAATGGAAGAATGCCATGAATGTTGAATATGAGGCCCTCAGTAAAGTTAGGTCATGTGAACTAGTTGATCTACACATAGGAAAGAAATTAATTGGCTGTAAGTGGATTTTCAAAACAAAATACAAATCAAATGGATCCATCAACAAATAAAAAGCATGACTTGTTTCAAATGGGTATGCTCAGCAAGAAGAAATTAATTATGAGGAGAACTTTGCATACACTACTAGGATGAAGACCATCAAATTTGTTTAGGCACTCGTATCATAAAAGGAATGGAAGCTTCAATAGATAGATGTTAATATTGCATTCTTAAATGGTGATCTCAAAGAAGAAGTGTACATGACCCAGCCAAAAGTCTTCATTTATGAACAACATCCACAAAACATATGTCATCTAATTAAGTCACTCTATAGACTTAAAGAAGCACCAAGGGCATGGTACATTAAGATAGATGATCATCTATTGCATCATGAATTCATTTGTATCCCTTCATATTCAAATTTATATATCAAGAAGGTAGGCACATAGATTTTTATTCTTGTTTTGTATGTGGATGATCTTGTGATCATAAGAACTTCGGATGATCTTGTTGAAGAAGGAAAAAATGACTTGAATAAGTCCTTCAACATGACAGACTTGGGGCTACTTTGTTGTTATCTTTACTTAGAGATATGACAAAATAAGAATCACATTTTTGTCTCATAGATGAAATATGCCAAGATGATACTTGAGAAATATAGGATGACATATTGTAAACCATTTTCAACTATGATGGAGAAAGGTTTGAAACTTTATTGATTTTAGGATTCACCTAAAGTAGATAAAACTCACTATAGGCAACTTCTTGGGAGTCTCATTTACTTCACATATACTAGGTTGGATATATGCTTTCTTGTTAGCTATATTTAATTATTTCAACAGGATACAAAGAATCATCATTAGGTTACAAAAAAGCATGTTTA
>JARHVA010000166.1:4092500-4102500 GCA_037957365.1 Torreya grandis | reverse complement strand
TATTGGTGACAATAACTACTTATGTTATTAATTTTTTTTAAGAGACTGAATCAAAGAAAGGTTTTTTTATGGAAATTAATGGCTCAATGCCAAACATATTCATGATTTATAAGCTTATAAAACTAGGTCTTGTAAACTTGTGTGGTGTTTTTATTTCTATAATTCAATGAAATATTTTACTTCTAACTCATCCATAAAAATTGAAATACAAACTTGTAGGGTCTATTAATGGGTATTTACTACTGGAAAATTTCATTAGATCTATTGTTACCCAAAAAAACATCATGAGGTTAAAAAATAAAGCAGATGGTTGGAATTCACTACTAAAACTCTCAATTAGAGGATTAAAACTAATTTAAAAAACATATAAAAATGAAACACTGGTAAAGAATGGGAAGCCAAACACACCAAATCAACTACATAATAAACATAAATAAACTAAGTACAAGCCACTTCATAAGAAGGAGGAGGTGAATAATTGTCCATAGGTGGTGGAGAATCATGAATATTTACACAAGTTTCTTAACATAATATAACATTATTGGTCAATAATAATATGCATTCAATTAAGCAAAAGTAATTGTTTATCCAAAATATCTAGCTAAACTACCATTATTCTTTTCTTTTAGTATATTATCTCTCATAGACCCCCTAGGTATGCATAGTTATTTTCCTTTGAATATCAATCATTATTGAATCAAGTAGTCCATCCATAGACTGATATCCATGCTTGTTGGATTCATACAATCCTCATATGCTTCCTTAAAATCTGGATCTTCCTCATGCAGCTCATTTAATGACTCAATTCTTAGTCTACTTTATTGAGATTCATGCCTGATCATATTTATCCTAATCAATGCATCAATTACCTATTAGACTACCCACTCTTATGTTTGAGAACAAAAGAAATTTTTCCTAAGAACTCTATCTATTTCAGATGTCTTTAACTCAACCTAAACTGACTATTAATGAATTACAGAGCATTATTATGGCATTATTATATATATTCCTTAAGCAATAAGTAGTGCCTCCACTTCTTCAATTCTTGGATTATGGCACAATATTATTGATCATAAGTTGAATACGTATTCTCAGCTTCGTTTATATTTTCACTAAATTAATTAGTAGACTTTCCTTCTTGACTCAAAATAAATCCAATAGCTAACCCACTAGCATCACAATCAACTTGAAAGAGTTTGTTAAAATCAGGCAAGGTGACGATAGCTTGTTCGGTTATCTTTTTCTTCAAAATATAAATTTATTCTCAGTGAATTCAAGCTAATGGAATTTATTCTTATCACCTTTTATAGTTTTAAAAATAGGTAAATAAATACCACTAATTTTTCTAAACAAATGTCTAGACAAACTAGCTAATCTATAAAAACTTCTTAACTCAAAGACACTTATTAGAGTAGGCAACACCACTATTACTCTTATATTTTCTTGATCCACTTTCAAACCATCCTTATAAATGAAAAATACCAAGTAAAGCAACTCAATTTTTATGAGAGTACACTTCTTGAAGTTAATCAGTAATTTATCTTCTTGTAGCTTATTCAACACCATTATAAGATGTTCGATGTGTGTCTCCTTTGATTGACTGAAAATCAAAATATCATCTAGATAAACAATAATAAAATAAGATGTAAATAGATTTAACACCTCATTCATTAGTGTAATGAATGTATTAGGATCATTGGTTAAACCAAATGGCATGACAAGCCACTCATGCAATCCATCATTAGTTTTAAAGGTTGTTTTCCACTCATCACCCTCTTGAATTCTAATTTGATGGTATCCACTCTTTAAATATGTATTTGAAAAATATTGTGGTCCACTCAGGCAATCCATTAGATCATCCATCCTTGGTAATGGAAACTTTTACTTGATAGTTATCTCGTTGATGGCTCTAAAATCTATACACATTCTCCATTCTCCAACTTTCCTAGGAGTTAAAAATACTAGTACAACACATGGATAAGACTCTTTCTAATCAAAAATTTATCTAAAAACTCTTGTACTTGCCTTTTGATCTCTTAATTTTCCTTACATATCATTTTATAGGCTATTTTGTTTGGAAAATTATTTCCTAGAATGAGATCCATACGATGGCTTATACTCCTCATTAGTGATAATTCATTAGGTAACTCATCAACCACTATATCAACATACTCATATATAAAATAATTAATTTATAAGGATAAATTAGTCAACTTAGTAGTTTTAAAGACTATTTTTGACTTGCTACTCAATGCACAACTAACTTCTTCTTCTTTTATTAGTTGTAAGAATTCTTTTCCATAGACTATCAACACCTTAGAATTGTTTTCAGTTGCTTCATTTCCATCTTTCATTGGTGTCAAGGATGCTTCTTACCATCCTTATTGAATGTATATATGTTACTCATTCCATCATGTATAACCCTTCTATTAAACTGGAATTTTCTACCCAACAAAGCATGTCAAACATTCATAGGCATAATGTCATAACGTACTTCATCCTTATAGCTACCAATTTGGAAATCAACTTGGCATTACTCTTTAACTAGAACTTGATACCCCTTTTGAAATAAAAATACTTTATATGGTGTAGGATGTATCAATATTTTTAATCCTAATTTTTCAAACATTTATAAAAACCAACTTATCTGTACTAATACTATCAATGATAATCTTATAACACTTACCTTTGGATTTACATGTAGTCCTGAACAAGGTCTTCTTTTGGGATGGTTCTTTCACTTATTTGTTTTGATTTAGAAATATACTTTTCATCAATAAGTACTATCCCACTTTACATTCTTCCACATGTGATGGTGATCCTACACTTTATTCCTTGTGTTCAACAACTTGATTGTTACCTTCAATTCCTATATGGTTTGTTTGTGGATTCTCAAGATATTTATATGAACTATGGCCAACATATCTATGACATTTAAAACATTTTTTTCAAGATATTCTTCCTCTACCTCTTGTATATGACCTTCTTCCTTAGTATTAATAACCTTTTTTGTAGTATTAAATTGACATTGAGAGTTGATTTTTTCTTCATTATGAAATAATAATTGAATTCTACCACCCTATTATCCTCTATCTCTAAAATTTCTACCTCTTCTTCTAAATTATTGAGTCCATTTCTATCCAACTTATTTTCTACATTGAGAGAAAATTGATAAGCCTCTTTTATTTATCTTAGATAAAATAAATTATTTCATCCTAAATATTAAACCTCAAACTATTCATATACCTTGTTATTTTTTCAACATCTTCTTCTACATGACCAGGTCTAACCGTAAACTTATAAACTTCTTTAGTGTAGCCCTTTACACTCATGTATTTCTACTTCAAGTTTGGGAAATTTTTGAACAAGTTAGTTTGGCAGTCTAAAGGAATGAACTTTGACTTGATTTTTCCTATCATTATGTCCTAGTCCCATTATTTGATTTTTTTTATTACCTCTTTTCCTTATTTTAATTAAAGTACACATAGGGGTATATACGTAGAGTGGTTATGACTTTAGTTTATTTGAGGAGGACTATAGTTCCATGTTGATTCTAATGAGTGGTTACAAAACATGTTTGGTGTTCAAACCCTTAGATAATTTAAATTTTTAGCACAAGTTTTTATTACATAGGCCTCATTTATAAAAAAATGATGGTGTAATAAATTTTCATCGGTAGCTCAAAATTGAGCACCATATTTTCCAAAAGTTCATGTTTTAAAATTTATCACATATGGTTGTAGTTTTTGTTATAAAATGCATTAAAGTTATAAAGTAACATATTTTTGGGGTTACCTATGTTATGGGCCCTATTTCCTTTTGCATTGTATCTCATGCACTAAATGCTCACATGTGGATGTATGTTCGATTGTGACCAACATCCCTATTATGAATGTGAATTATTTGTACTAATTCCTGCACTGGTTGCTTACTTGAATGCATTCTTAGATATGTCTAGGGTCTCATTCATGAGAATGTAGTATTCTAGCATCACTGCATAGTATTTTATGTTGTTTTTTACTTTCTTGGTGTCTTCTGTCAATCATGATTACACCATTTGAGACACTTCAGAGGATGCAGGTTGAGTCTACACTAGTGTTCCTTCTTGGGAAGACCAATTATGCTTCTTAATGTGTGTACATGGAATGTTAACTCTCGGATCAAGAACTTGTTCCATTATTATATGGAGAGATTCATGCTCCTATTAACATAAGTTAATGCGATGATTGAACCAAATATTGTGACATGAGCTATGGTCATGTGTTATTACATGTTTTATGGGATCTACACCACCATTTGCATGACACAATGTGTCCCTCCATCATTTGGTGCACACTTTAAAGTCTTTTCAGGGATCCTATTATTACTTACATCACACCTCCTCCCCCTCTTCCTATTGTCTTTTTTGGGCCTATTGTACTATCCCATCCTAATTATATTTATTGTAATGACACATCCACGGTGGGCAGTGCTCTTCCTTTTATCAAGCCCCCACTATAGATTGATATTCTATCAGACCTTAGTTGTCCCCTTGGAGACTTTACATCCATTCTTGTGCATATTATTACTCTTTCATATCCTTAACATACTTACATTTTAAATGACATTACTAATTTTAATTAGATTACATACATTGAGAGCATCGATGACTCATGTTCCTATGGTAATTCATCTTGTAAGTTTGAGTGATTCATTTGCATATTGATCTTTAATGTTGATGGTTGTTGAGCATTATTATCCTCTTCCCAAGGACATTCCTTTAGTGAATGTTCCATGCCACTCTTATTATTTATATGTAATGAGGGTACTTATAAACCCTCATGTTCTCTCCCCTTCATTATATGCTTCCTTATTTCCATATTCTACAATTAGGCTTGTGATTCTTGATTAGAATTTGGCCCATTTAAGCACTAGCATGGAAACTTTTGATCATTTTATAAATATATACATAATCATGCATATTTGTATTCCACTTGAGTGGGAATTCAATAGTTTAACACCTTGGTATTTATTTCTTCTGCAATATTGTAGAGGGACCTCCTACATTATTCACCATGTAAAATTCTGCACTTACCTTATCTCTCTTCTTTGTGGAGGCACACATGCTTAATATTTTGTAAGATATTGGTAACATCACTATGTACTTGGGCACTTCATCAGAGCTCACTAAAAAAACATCATGAAATTACACTAAGTCCCACAGTAAGTTCTCCTATAAGTTCACTACCCCTACTCCTATATATTCTTATTCACTAGGATATTGTAATGAAATTTAATACATCATGAAATTATTGCACATATTCTTGAATATTTCTTAATACAACTAGGGTCACTGTTATAAAATTTTTGTGTACTCACTCTTATAAAAGATCACCTATTAGACAATTCCGATAGGAAACTACTCCTATGATTTATTTTAATATTCTTTTTTTTTTCTTTCTTCCTCTTCTTCTTCTAAAACCTCTTCTTATGGTTATTCCTTTCTATCACTTATATCACCTATCACAATACCTCATATTTCAGTAATTTCTATTACCTACAAACATGCTTTCAAATTTCTCATCTCTTCTAACAATACATCTATTGGTTGTCTTCTTGGACCTCCTCTAGCACCATGTCTAGTTAATCCTCTGAGTACCATTTTTAACTTATTTTATGTTTTTATTTCAAAACCTTCTCTACACTCTTCTCAATAAGGTATCTTTTTCCTTAGATCACTTTTGAAGTACAACCAAACCCTAATCTTATACCAAAAATTGATGGAAGGATTAAGGAAGAATAGGCCTATAAACATTTTGAGAGAAAATTATAACTAAACAAGGGTATAATTCTAGAAAATCATCTTGTTTTTTTTTGGACTTATAGAGGTTTTAATCCTTCAAAACACTAATTTAGGGTATTATATTTGTGTACAAGCTAAGAGCTCAAATTCAAGAGAAATTTCAATTTTAATATCTAATTTACAATACTTTTATTTTATAATACTTTGCACACACACATATTACTTTGTCACCCACTTTGGCACCTTTAGCAATCTCAAAACCTAATTAAAACAACTTTTATTGACTGTAGAAATACTTTTCTTGGCTACATAAAACATGTACTTTATCTTGAAGCCTGTTACATGAATGAATACTATTCCAAAATGATAAATATGATTCCAACATAAAAATAACATTCAATTACATACAATTTCATATTTAATTTTAATCATGAACTCATTAATGCAGTCTTTCATTCATTTTAAATGCAAACCATGTTACATGGTCCTCTATATACCATGTTTTCAGATATTCTCTTTTATTTTTAATAAAATTTTAGAGTTTATTGGTCTTTAATCTCTTGTTTTAACCTCATTCACACATAATATTATCTCTTCTCCTTATCTCTCCTTCATTCCAAACTCCTAAATTGTCTAATTAACTCATAAACTTAACCTAAGTGTTAACCTTAAGTGAGTTTGAAATGGTTAGTTATGAGTTAAGACATTTGTACTATTATAAAATATGTCCTAACACCTTCCTTGAACCATCCATGAAATCTCATAACCAAAAAATGCACTATGATATGAGAAAATCTCTAAAGACACCTAAAACAAGTTAAAAATTAAAAATTTCTAGTTTTGGCAGGAAACATGAAGACAATCCAAAATGACCAAAAAAAGTAAATTGAAGCATGGAAAGACTTATAAAAAATAAAATATGACCTAAATCTATTTGAGATCAAAAAAATTAAAATAAAAACTATCTGAGATAATGTTCTTACATCAGTCTTGGCATTGGCTATTTTTTTATTTCAACTTTCCAAAATCTATTCTTGGATACATCTACATATGTCACTATTAATTGGATCAAGTTTTATAATTTTATTTGATTCCACTCTATACGATAAGGTTTCCATTGTGCACTATCCTTATGTGTTTTATCTATTGATGTTCATCAATATCTTTTGGCTCACAGATTTGAGCAATGTCTCATCATGATCATTGATCTTCCTAATTGATCCTCTCAACTCATCAAAGCCCATTTTATTGATGATACTTTTCTTATTATTGAAGATCATGAAAAATATTTTATAGAGGGGAGTAATTTAGGTTCTTTGGAATTTATTTTTCCTTTGATGGTTCTAATGCAAGGATGTGGAAATATGTCAAGATCAGATTGAATAATAAGGTTGAGTATTAGGTCAAGAAACCCCTTTATTTAGCATGGAATTTACCTGTGTATTAAAATTCTAGTTACTCATGTCTACTACTCTTGTTATTAGGCCCAAAGAAAAGCATCATATGACAAGTTGGAAAATATTCCTAGAGACTTTATCTATTATAATGCCAAACAAATGTGAGGGTTCTACATGTTTTCTTTGGATATTTATTTTCTTCCTCATGATAAAGGAGGTATGTGATTATTGATATTTATTGGATGAACATTTCCCTTTGTGTTAAATGGGTTTTTAGATCTATTGAAGGTAATGAATCTTTGAAGATTCTTCTAGGTCATTTTATCTCTTATGGATCTCCTTATGGAAAATCTAGTTGGAAAAATATTAGTTTCCATACTTTGTTGATCACTCTAACCACAATTAAAATTGAGGGCTCATTTGTCGCTAAATCTATTTGGAAAGCTTTTGAATATGTTAAAACCTAATTAATATGGGTTGGCCATGGATTTTTCAGTGGTCTTTCCTTCAATGACCATAACCACTAGTGGTCTCTTATTATGAAACATACTAGTCTCCCTCTAGTAAAGTTACCTTATATGTAAGCTTGGAGGCTTTTAAAGACAGGAATTCAAATTATGAATGATTGGGACTCAATCCATGAATGGCCTCCTCGGCCTTAGCTAAAATCTAAAAGTATTTATAATAATCATAACTTACCAGTTGTTCTTCATATTTAGTAGTTAATGTTAGATGTTATCCTCGATAGATTTAGTTTACAATCTCCATGTGCTTGATGAAAATATTAGAGATGAAACTATGATACTCATTTCAATAACTACTCTTCTAGAATCCTAAATCAAGTCCTAAGCCCATTCTCTCCAGATCAAGGTAAACTCAATAAGAATTGGAATCTTAATTCCTCACCTAGGACTTGGTTTGACTGAGTCAATAAAATAAGGAGTGCTAGACTAAAGCTTGATCATTTTCTTTGGTGTGTGGTTTATCAAGACCTTTCACTTGGACAACATCTTTCTCATATTGAATTTTCTCACCTCAAGTGGTCGACGTGTTATAAACCAGAGTCATTCAAGAATATCTTTTGGATATGTCCCATAGCTCAATCTACTTTGTAATGAATTTATAGTCCATTTTAGCACTTCCATCCTGAGCCTTTCTCATGGTGTTTGGTCCTTTTAAGGGATTCTGCCAATAGGTCAACATCTATAACTTTTTTCTAAATTTGATCTGTTATTTTTTTCAATTATGGAAAGTTAAAATTTATATTTTGTTTAAAAATGAAGAAACTTCTTTTCATTTTTCTACTAACAATAAGGTGTTTGTGATATCTTTGGCCTTTTTGCAAATTCAAGGCAAGGTAGAAATGGTGGCCATGGAACTCAGGGATTTATAGGAGCTTCTTGACCATTGGGGGATTGCTCCCTATGCTATGAGCCATGTACCCCTAGATTTCCTACCACATGATTCTCAACCAGCAGCACCTAGATGCCAGTGGTATTGCTTGCACAACCATAACTTTTTCTCTAACACTCTTCCTCAATTAGGGGGAGCGATGAGGCTTTGTGTGGAAAATCAGCCACTAGTCTATCTTAATGGGGTTCCCCTGTTGGTATCAACCTTATTGGTAGTGTTGTGTACCCTCCACTTGTGTGGGGCATCATTGTTACTTTGGCTCTTCCAAATCTCACAGATGGATGGGTGGCCCCTGATCCTCCTTCCATTGACCCTTGTTCTTGGAGTGCTCAACTGCCTAAGGACAATCCTCCACCTCCTTCTGAGGTGGTGGCATGTGCTTAATTTATTGATGATTCTTATATGGTTACTTTGATGTTGTTTGGCTTGCCATTTTATTTTATGTTGTTTTGAGCAAGATTTATCCTCCATCATGAAGTGTGAGTCATAAATTCCAACCCTCTGTTTTATTTTGTAAACCTCAAATAAATTTATTTTTATTCTTTTTATTAATAATAGTTCTACTGAAACGTTCCAATAATAAATTAGCATTAATAGACCCTGACAGTTTGTCTTTCGTTTTTTATCGATGCGTCTGCCAATTAGACAAATACCACACCGGCTTACCCAACCTAGTTTTACAAGCATATAATTCTTGAATATGTTTGTCACGAACCCATTAAATTTCACTGCAAAAACCTTTCTTTGGTTCAGTCTCTTAAAAAATAGTCAATAACGTCTGTAGTTATTCTAAAAAATACTCTGAATAATTCGTGTCAATTTTAAGCAAATTTCACCGTGAAGTCGTTTATTTTGTGATTCACTGTTTGAACGCCAACTGTAAAGAACAACCTTAGCCCTCAGCCGCATACTCCGCCACCAACGTCGCATATTTTTTCAAATATGCCATTAACCCTTTAAGGCTTCGGTGAATCGTGAGGCTCAATTTTGACATTCACAAACATGTCAGATATTAAAAATTTTCTGTTTAATCATAAATAGCGAACATGACACAAGAAGTCGTATGTTATTGTTGCATCGTGCATGACGCAATCAATTTTGCCTTCCGAAAAGAATTGTTACTCTCTTCAAGTCTTCAGTAATTTCACGGGTAACTCATTGTTCATGGGACTGGCTTGTTTATGTCTCTTAAGGAAGAGCCCATTGACTGACAAACGTTCACATTGCCCACTCCCCTTATACTCACGCAACTAAATTGCATACAATTCAAACTTAGAGTCCTTTTGTTGTTTAATGCTCGCTGGTGTTCAACTTTGTGCATGAAGAGAATGCGAAATATAATTCTTCTCCTCGTCCTTATTTATTCACTGGAACAGATTTGGGTTCCACTATGCTTCACCTCGTCCTT